>CM076578.1:88035928-88217023 GCA_034641835.2 Pinus albicaulis | reverse complement strand
TCCCAACACTGATAACTGTAAAACCTTTTTTATCTCATCATTAACTCTTGGTTGAATGCTACTGCTTAGTATTTTGACAATAGGATAAATGAATGAGTCAATGAAGTATTTGTATGTGAACTCTGTGGAATCTTTCTTGATTAATGATGTCCAAAATATTACTGACTGAGGATTACCTTCAACATCCAGTTTTTGAAGGTTGATTGCAAATCTTTAGAATTGAAAGTATAGGAAAATATGGAACAAAACAGATGAATACTTGAACACTCCCTCCTTGGATAATTTAACCATTTGTTCATGGATTGTATCAGAGAGGTACTGTGAAAAATTGAATGTAGACGCAGAAGGCTGACTAGGGGAGAAAATAGACAGAAAACCTAGAATGGAAGCATCTACATTCTCATCAGTAAAATAATCCAAAATACAAGACAACATTGTTATGATGTGCCTGGTTCTCTCAGAGAATATAGCTGCTGGATAAAAAGGGTTAGTATTAGGAGTTTCTACTGATGAGGGAATGAATGTTTGGAATATCTGGAACCTCTTTTGAAAATCAAGATTGAGATACAATTATGTGAGGGCCTTAATAGATAGTGGGGTTTCATCAGGCCTAGGTTGAATTTGCAGCATCTGGTTTATTGATTCAGTTGTGATGGTGAATAACATCTGTTTACTAGGGGTTACAATGGTTCTTTGGTTAGCCAAATAACTGGTTTGACAAAGTTTGATAACCTCTGGATACTGGAAGGTCTGCGGGACTATATAATTGGGCAAATTGATTCCCAAAGGAAAACATCATCAGCTTGGTCAATTGGCTTGTCATGGCTCCAACAATGGAGGTCAAGGAGGTTAAAATCAGTGACAGGGTCACTAATTTTAAAGTCTTTGTTTGCAAGGGGGGTATGTTCCACATCAAAAACTAGAGGTTGGAGGGGATTTACTATTACAATACCTTGGGAAGTCATATTTATTTAGTTTTATCAATTAATTACTCTTTGAGATCAATAAATAAGATCAGGCCCTCAGGAATACCTCTGAAAAGATGATTTACAGTGTACAGGAAGGGTTTTGTAGACAATATTCGCTTTCTTTTGGTCTGCAAAGCTCCTAGTGATTAAATAATTACTTTCTTTGCTTAAGAACGTGCCTTTGCACTAAGGAATACCTGGAAGGTGTAATTTCTGTTTGCAAATGAGGTTTTGGAGGCAGCAAAGGCTTTTCTGGGGCTTGAATGGTCTTTATATTGCTTTAAACAGGTTTTGTAGCATCTTTAGCAGTAAGAGTGTTGAATTTTGGTTGGGAAATGGCTAAAACACAGGTCGGAAGAGTAATTTTTTGCTTTGGAATAGGTCGGCAGTAGCTCTTTCTTCGTAGACTTTAGCAAAAAAATAGTGAAAACATTGGACAAGGAGGATTTATGTGTTTTTAACCAACAATGGTTAAAATTTTAATGCACGAGGTCAAATTCAAATGAGGACGATATGGTTGTAAAGGGAGGAAAACAACCCAATGGTTTTCGCATGGTGAAAAGAGGGTGGGCATTTTTTTTCATGAGGATGCGATGGAATAAAATGCTGCCACGTAGCATGGAGCGGGGCTGCGAAAAAAAATTATTTCGCAAGCTCTTGGTGGTGTTAAAGTTTGGACGATCGGAGATGCGATAAAGGATATTTTCCATTGGATCTGGGGAATGATGATCCGATGGATGTGAAAATAGGATGGATGTATTAGGGATTTTGAAAGGCGGGGCCCAGGGATAAGTTATGTGTTGAGTTATGTGATATAAGGAATGGGTGGGGTTATATGTATAATCAATGGGGTTAGAGGAAAGTGGGACCTGGGTTTATTTATAATGGGAAAATGTTTATATAAAGTGGGAGGGGTTAATATAAATGGGGGGTTAAATGAATATGATGTGGGATTATAACATGTGCAGGAATATATATATCTGGGGGACTATATATATCTACGGGTTTATAAAATACACTAAGATTTAATGTAAAAAGTGATATCGGGAAGGATTTTCTATAGTGGGACCCGACATATCACTTTAAACAAATACTTAGGATAAATTTATTTAAGTGTATTTTTAAATGAAAAAGGGAAATAAGTAAAGGGATTTTGCTTTTTCAAAGGGAAAATGTATTTTAATCTAGGGAAAAGGGGTTTAGTAAGGGATAATCGATGAAGTAATGGGGAAAGGTTAATATGAAGGGGAAGGGGTATTTTTACAAGGGAAATGAGTTTAGAAGGAAGTTAGTAGTATGAAATGACCAATTTATGCTATCCATGCCTTGTGAAAACTGCTTCTACCTACCCATTATTTACCCTAACATTTTTTCTTCATTTATTTGGGTGCATTTGAGCTTGCAGACCCTTTCTATTTTCTTTTCAATAAGAAAAATATATAATTCTAATCTTATTACTTCCAATGGCTTAGATTAAACTATTGGGCTCATTTATTATTCTCTACCTAACTATTGATCTGCCAAGATTAAACAGTTTGGCTAGATCTTTATTCTCTAACTATCAGCATGAAATTTAAAACATGAATGAGTCAAGATTAAGCTGTTTGACCTTCATGGATTATGGCATTTTTTACAAGTTGCACACAATATTATTTTACAAAGTAAAGTAAAAAGTAGTGGCATTTGAATTTGCATCACTTTCAGAATCTATTTTTTTAATTTTTTGGTGGCGTTCATATCTTATATTATTTTTGATTTTTTTCTTTTATTAGTCCTTTGATTTTTATTTTAGGACTTCACCCTCTTTATATTTATTTATTTATTTTTTTATATGGGAAAATTTTTTGCAGAAAGAAAATTATGTACAATATTACAAGACTAATCATAGTCAATTCAAAATTATGAATCCTATTATTATAGGACCCTAACACTTTGAACGACTGCCCGCTGATGGTGCATCTGCGTCCAGCAGCCACTCTAGAGGCGCCACTCCTGTCAAGGTACAAGTCAACTTCAACGTTCCTGTATTTGAAGGCCAGATAGATGGTTGAATTTGTTGGAAGGGTATTTCGCAGACCATGATTTCTTCGATTAAGAAAATATTACTTTTTCACTCGTTAATGTCGCCCCCCATGTAAAATATTGGTGGGAAACCTACTATGAGAAAAAGGATGAGAGGGAACCCTCTTTGTTCTGAGCTGCACCCACTTGGAATTTGTTCTGAGATGAAATCAAGGAACAATATTACCCTGTGGGGAGCTATGAGGACAAGTACATCCAATGGACCACACTGCGGCATCAAAGGGTTCAATATGTGCATAAGTTGACAAATTTGTTCCATACCTTGCGCAAAAATTATGGTATTAAAGGTTCAGAGAAACATTTGGTGCTCAATTACCACAGTCGTTTGCACAAATACATTTAGAAGAAAATGGAGTTCCTTGACATTACCTCGCTTGGCATGACATATCAATATGCGGCCAAGATCAAGCAGAAATTTAAGCAGAAGAAGCAAGAATTTGGATCTGCCAACCCTAAGCCAGGTAAAGGAGCCTCCGAACCGTGGAACAAGGGGAAAATATAAAGCAGGGTTACTCAGAACAAAACCACAAATCCAAAGAAGGACACAAGAAAGTGGTGTGAATTTCATAACAACTCCACTAACAACACAAGCGGGTGTCAGGCCAAACAGTCGCTGGTGGCCGAATTGAAGGCATCTGAATTAGATGCATGTTCTGAGTCTATGTTTAAACTTAACAAGGGGAATGAAAAAGGGAAGTAGATCATTGATGCAGAACCCAGTGCCACCATTGCCACCACCAAGCTCCAGAGGGTGGAGCTCGAGGATCCAGAGGAGGGGAAGCGCCTCTTCCATTCACAGATGTGGGTGAAGGGTTCTCCACTACAATTCCTTGTCGATAGCAGAAGTCGAAAGAGCCTCATTTCAGCAGATGTCATGAAGTGGCTCGGCGTACCGACCACATCACACCCACAAGTCGTATATCATCGAGTGGCTTCACCAAGGAAGATATCTCTACGTCATCCAACAGTGCTGCCTTCCGTACAACATCAAGCCCTTCACGGATGAGGTACTGTGTGATGTTTCTCCTCTTGATGTGTCTGATGAATTATTAGGCCAACCATACTTGTGGAAGAGACATGTTGTGTATGAGTCTAGGCCTCATTTTGTTATTATTACTTTGGGAAGTAGGTTGTACATGATACTGGAGGTAGTACCGCCTTCTGCCATCTCTTTGAGCACTGCAAAGAAATGCAGTAAGATTATTTCCCAAAACAGGAAATTTATTTCCATTACGGTTCGCCCACTGAGAAAGAAGAATATTGCAGCTGCAACCTCCAAATAGGGCTCCCCTACGTGGCATCAACAGATGGAAAAAGTCATGGAGGAATACAAGGACATTTTTTCCTCACCCATAGGGGTTTCTCTACACTGTCAGGTCAAGAAATCCACTGATCTGACCCTAGGCATGCCGCTACCTGATGGGTCAAATTATTGATGTTCTGTTATAAAGAATGATGAATCAAGAGGCAAATCCAAGAGATGCTGCAGAAAGGGCACATTAGGAGAATCTCCTCACATGTACTATCTCAGATGTATAAAACAACCAACTTTATTGAATGCATCTAAAATGTCTGCTAGTAGGTCCACGATATCTTAGAGAAATCCAATGTCAAGTACAAGCAACGACATGATCAACATCGGGTGTCACACAAGTTCCAGGTGGGCGACAAAGTTTGGTTGCATTTGCAGAAAGAACACCTAATCGGAGCTCTTTGGAAGCTCATACCACTATGATATGGGCCTTACACCATTTTCAAGGCTATGGGAGACCATGCATTTGATCTCAACATTACCCCATTCCTTGGTCGACACCCAATGTTCAATATGGATCACCTTCAACCATACTTTCTAACATTAATGGACACATCCGACATTGTAGAACAACTCACACCAACAGAGTTAAACCAATACTTCATGGAATAAGACACAAATTATTAGATCATGGACACACAGATTAAGAGCACCTGACAAAAAAGGATCCAACTATATCAGGTTTTTGAAGTAGTCCAACTCCTTCACCAGGGAAAGTGGATCATCGGGGACCCAGTTCAACAGAAGTTTCCTCATCTCATGGATGAACTTAATGCAATGGGGACCATTTCTTCCTTAGGGAGGAGGAATGATCTAGGTGGATATTTACAACCACCTGCCTATTCAACTTGGACACCCATCATTGTTTCTTTCAGTTTTTTAGCTTCCTTAATTGTAGCACAATTTACTATTTTTGGCATTTTTTTCGGGTCTTGAACTTCTGGAGCCATTTTGAGGCCCTAAACGACATTTTTTTGGAAAATCACCTATCAAAATTATGTGAGTATTTGAATCAACATTTACTCTCAATAGCTATAGTTGTGTGATAGATATTTCTAGCAAGGTATCATGTGTGTCAAACAAAGATCGTATGCCAAAGTTACGACCCGAGGAAATTGATGTACCAATTTACCCCAACGGGGCCCATAATTTCGGGTTTCATCTCCTAGGGTTAGGTCTTTAGATGTTTAGGCTTTCCCATTTTTTCCAATAATAAATAGGCCTTCGAGCTTTATTGTAACAAAATTCAGAGGCATGTAGCTGGCACATCTCTTCTCAAAGAAAAGCTACCATCGCCCTAGCTAGTTTATGTCTATTTTGTCTGTAAGCATACTTCAGTTATTTGATATTAATGAAATGGATTTTTATTTCTGCTGCATCTCTGCATTTATTTCTATTTTTGTATTTTATTGCATTCCTGCATAAATATGTATCACCATGCTTTAAAGTTATTTAAGGTTTGATTGAGGGTGTGAGTTTGCTAACATAATCAAAGAAGAATATTGTCGTGTTTAGTAGCTACATCAAGGTATGGATTTCCTTGACACATTCGAAGGCTATAATTTTTAAGAAAAAATTTATGAAATAGTTTTTAAGTATGATCCTCTCAGTGATACTTGGAAAATTTGGACAAATTTTTGTTGGACATGATCGAAATATGCATTGACAAATATAGTAGTAATGTTGTAATTAGGTCACTGTCCCAGGGTACGGATCGAGCCCAAAGTTTTTTTTTCTTTTATTTTTCATTCTATAGGGTGGTAGGGTGGTTTTGGGTAAATTAATTATTCTTAATTTAATTCATTAATTTTCAACCATGATTTTGTGGACTTATGAAATGTATGTGCACTATCTACGCTAGGACTCTTTCTATGAATTGATTGATTCTAGAAATAAAACTAATTCTAAGTATGGACAAATACAATTTGAATAATAATTAGTACATGTTCTTTCAATCTAATATTATATGAAATCATAATTAACTGGATTGAAATTAACTTCTTTGAAGAATTTGAAAATCTATCTAAATTGTAGAATTCAAACTTTCTTCTAATTGTATGAAAGGAAAATGCTTAGAAACCAAATTCAAGAAAGAAACAATTTAGGTATATTTTATAGAATTGAAAAAATTCTACACTAGCCTGTAGAAATAAAATTTTATACTAAATTGCAGTAAGGAAATACTATACTAATTGCATGAAAGAGAATTGGCACGAAAAATGATCTAATTCCTACTGGCAGAAAATGGAAAAAAAAATGTAACTTGATAATGATTAATTATGTGAGTATTTAACCTCTAAAGAGTATTTCATCATCACTTAAGAAACTAAATTAAGCTATGAAGCAATTAAGTGTTTGAAATAATATGCATTAAATAAAAAAAAAAAAATTAGTGTTAATCTATTTATGAGTACTCTGCAATAAAAAATGAAAATGATCATAAATGTAACTATGATGAAAACAAATTCTTAAAAGAAAATATAGTGCTAAAAACAAGTAATACAAAAAAAAACTATGAAAAAAACCTCACAACTCGACAGGGAGCCCTCTCGCGAGTGCAGGTAAGCTAGTAATCACAAGATCTCATGCACACATTGAGAACAAAGTAACTTATATTAAGATGGAACATAGTATCATCGATCTTCACAGTAAAAAAATTAAAAACTTAACTTTAAAAAAAAATTGTCTTAGTTCTTGGCTTATATTCTTTATAAAAATTTCATAAAACGATTTTACAAGTTTTAATCCAACATGACATGAGATATCTTGAAATCTACGAGATCAATTCAATTTGAAACTCAATATATTTATGACTTTCTATTGAAAGAGAAAATCATAGGAGATTCATCTCGATCCAAAATCTAACAGTTGATCAGGCCTTCAATATCGCTCGCTTGATGTTGTTCTATTCCATCGATGCCTTTAATTGATTGCTACACATCATTTTCAGAGTTTGACTCTGAATTTGACTTCTAGATTTCTCAATCCTCATAGCCTGCCAAGTTATGCTAGTAGGTGGTTATCCATATCATAGACATTTGTCACCTCCTTGTAGTATTCATCCTTTTATTGGAGTGCTGCAACCTATCTAACAACAAATATTGTTGCGAAAACAAATATTAGTTGTAGAATGTTAATGATTATGTCACTGTAAGAATGTTTTTGTTTTAATTCATTAACAAAAGAAAAAATTCTAATTATGGATGATGAATACCCTTTTAAGAGTTGAACTTGACCTTGAACATTGTGAGATCTCTATAAAATGGTGACAAAATGGTGAAATGAGATGGAAAAAATGATAGTAAAAAAATAACAATTCCAGACTTCAACATTCCCCCACACCAAAGGTTTTGCATGTCATGCACCAAAATTTAAAACTAGTTCTTATTTTCTCCTTTAGTGTATGATCTCTAAAGCCTGTGCAAGCATATCCAGACTAGTGTTTCCTTTCTTCTTCTTGATGCTGAAAGTGATCCTTGGTTTCTTCATCAGAATTTTGTTTTGTAATCTTCTGATGTTGTTTTTAAGAAACTTGTTTTGAACTTTAAGTTCCGTGTTCTTCTTATACTAATGACAAAGGTGTAGAAGTATATTATAATTTTGGGTTCTAAGTATATCGTTTTAAAATTTTTCTTATTATCTTTCCTGTGTTATGTGTTTGTTAAGCACCTCTAGATCATATATATCTTTTTTTAGAGCTTCCTTAATTATGTGTTCCTGCTCTGGAGCTTTTTTGTTGCTAAAATTTCCCCCATTTCATATTGAGAAATTTTTTCTTTCTGTTGTGATATTTGCTCAAGAGATTCTACATAATCATAAATCACTTGTTGGGCTAGATCAATTCTGGATTTTGTCTTGTTGGACTAATTGTATGGGGATGTATCTTATACCCTTCTTCCTCTAGATCAATAATTTTTGGTGAATGTGTGCTTGAATGTTTTGAAATTATTTTTTTTCTTCTCAATTTTACTTCTATGCTTCCAATGTCTTGTCTTTTTGTTTCATTATCCTCTGTTTTCTTCTTTTCTTCAGGTAATTTTTTGTTGAACTAGATTTCTTTCTTTTAAGGTCCAGTTTGTCATTTTTTTGTTTAAATTTCTCAAGATACTAGGATAGTGGGTATCATATTCAAATGGATCTTCTAGTGTTTTGGTCACATTCTTCTCTTGAATTCCTTATTTAATTCTCTCTTCCTCCGGGGCTTCTACAAAATGGTTTCTCACTAATAAATTTTGTCAACTATCTCCTCTAGATTCCAAATGTGCTTCTACAATAATCTTGATGATTCCATGATGGTAAAGAGAGTTATCAATGGACCTAGACTCTTTCTGTATGCTAAATTCCATTTTCTTCAAAATTTGAAGCAGAAAGTAAGGAAAGTTAATCTCATTCCCATCAATAAAATGCATCATGAGCCTGGAATGGTAGAAAGAGATAGTCCCAAATATACCTTCACATGTTACAAATTTTTGAATAAATAGCAAGATATTTCTCCATTTTCCCTTTAATGCATTAATTGGAATACCCTTTTTGAAGATAGATAAATCCATACGTGGTTCTTTGAGGAAATGAACCCAATCACTATCTTTTATCTTCCTATTTTTTAACCAACTTTTCCTATTTCTGGGAAATCCTGTTGCTTCTGCTACCAAAAATTCTATGATGATGAGCTTAATATCTCCTATCTCTGCTTCTACTCCATAAAATGATTGGGTGAAGGCTTTGGTAACTTATGTTTCATACCCATTGATTTTTTTGAAAAACTAGCAACATCGTACTTGTTGTAATTAGTCTTTAAACCTTGGATATTCTTGGAGAAATTTTATTCCATTTGGTTCAGAGTCAACAAGTGTTCGCACGGTGAGAAGAAGTCTCAACATTGATTGTTTCCTTTTGATAGGGATAATGGAAACTTTGAGAGAGGGAATGAACGAAATGTGAATTGGAAATGAGTGGAATGGATATGAAACAAGGTTAAATGATGGCAAGGTAAGGTGTTGATGGAAGAAGTTTTGTTGCGTCCATATTGTACATTCACAATTTCCCAAATCCGAATTCAAAGGACCAATGTCATGTGTTTAATTCCGACCACACTTGATGTGATTGTCATGTAATAATGAGGGGATATGGTATAATGGTCACAAACATGATATAAATTTTATAAGGTCCTCAAATTTGTATACAATAATCCATAAATTAAAACCTAATCACCTATATTAAATACAAATTTAACATTCTTACATATCTTTGTTTTCATGTTCCCCTGATATTATTTTTGTTGTAGAATTCGAATTTGGTTGTAAAATGATAGGAATTTTGTTTTATGCTTGTTATCTCTCATATTTTCTTTGTCTGACTAGAAGAAGAATTATTTATTGATGTTGATTTTTATGGTCAGTAAAAATAATTATCCTTATGAACATATTTTGCAACCTAAAAATTTATTAGAAGAAAAATAAGGATAGAAAGAAATAGGGATAAGAAAGAGGGGATTTTTTTAAATATAAACTTCCAAGAGATCTTTGTTTTCAGTTAAGATTTTCTGTATAAACATGCCAACATAGTTGGTTTTCATGTTTATATATATATATATATATATAAATATATATATATATATATATATAGATATATATATATATTATTGAAAAGAAATTACAATGAAGTTGGAGAGTGAGGAGAAGAATCTCCTTTCTTGACCAACTTAAATTTAGAATTCTCTTGCAAGTATTTAACAAATTCTTCCATTTTTAGGGGCTTATGATATAATCTTAATCTATGTCCATTAACAAGAAAAACAATTTGTTCATCATCAATAGTCTTGATTTTGATTGCTCCATAATAAAAATAGTATAAATCTCACAAGGACCAAGCAAATGAGCTTGAAATTTTATTTGAAAATATTTGAATTTGGAATAAAAAATAAGAGCTCAATCACCTAGTTTGAACTTATTGGCTTCGATAAACTTGTTATGCAATTTTGATCTTTGTTTATTCACTATGTTAGTTATTTGAATAACATCTTGTCAGATTTCGTCTAGCTCATTCAATTGTGCAAGTCTTTGCTTTTGAGCTTATGATAGCTCAAGGCCCAATTTAGTAGTTGTTCTGTAGGTCTACACTTGGAACTCAATTGGTGAACCAGGTGGCTCCAGAGACACTCAGAAGTCAGAAATGACTATGGAAAGCTCAAAAATCAAAGACATCATATTGTAGTGCAACCATAACCAGATCGTAGTTCTCGTTGCCCTAATTCCAATGGTGTGAAAAACATTCAAATATGACTTAGTATGGTCAAGTTGTGGCTGGTAAAAGTTTTCGTCAAACTTGCCCAAGTGACATGCGTAACAAGACAACAATTTGGCAGCGAATTGACACACAAAATATGACCACTGGATGGAAAAATTAGTCTCCTACTTAAATCATCCAGTGACACTTATTTTTGACAAAATTAAAAATAACCAAGTTGTTATAAAAAATAATAATAATAAAAAAGTAGGAGCAAGTCGGGCTCACTGAACCCGCCTACCCCACCAGTCACATATATCAAAAAATATTAATAAAAATAAAAAAGACTTTGGGTGGAGGGCCGCCACCCCTGCCACACCCCACTATTCCATTATATATATATATATAAACGTTTGGTGGGTGGGCTACTATAGGCGGACCTGCCATGTTGTCATTACATGACATATGTCAATACTTTGAGGGTGGTGGGGCTCGAACCTACCAGGCCAGCCTAGTTGGCCTGCCTCGTATGTGCCCCAAAAAAAAACATTCAAATTTTAAATGGAAGTTATAGTAAAAACCAACGCGCCTTCCAGTTTAGTGTCAGTGGGGTTGGAACCCCTGACCACCCACTCCATACTTAGCGCACCTACTATTAGGCCAAATGAACTCTTTGTATTATCCGCTCTTCAAACTTATATAAATGCCTTCAAATTCATTCGAATGGACATAGGCAGATTGGAAGAGTGGCAAAACCCTAAATAGGAAGAGTGTACGAAACCCCAAGCGAGGAGAATTAAAATATGTAAAAAATATTCCCTTAGAGGGCCAGAGGTGACATTGTGAGAATTGGGAAAGTTTATAGTCAATTTTACACATTTCATGCCATTAATTCAATGATGTATTCCATTTCTTCAGTAGAGCTTTTCATTTTCCTGCCATCCTTGAAAGTGGAGGTATATGATGCAGCTATGCCATGTATTTTTTCTTATTTGCTAAGATGATGTTTTTTTAGATCCATAATTACCATTATGTTGAGGGATACTTGTTTGCAACATCATGTGATATTTTATTAGCTTGTCATGTTGAAGGAGGGCCCATTTCAGTGAGGGTTGCTATAGGGAGAACGTCTCATGGAGAGACATGCCACTCTGGTTGAGGGTATTTGTCCTTGTAATGAAATATAACATACCATGTAAATCATCTTCATTTGCAACATTAATTGAAGCAGCCTCCCCACCCTTAACACCGGGCCCAGAGATGTAACCCACATTTTGTGAACTCTGTTATCAATGTGTTTGTGTGCTTTGATTTGATGGTTTTTTTTATGTTTCATATTCCTTAAAAGAATGCACCTGTGGTTGTTTTATATTCTTTCACATGCAATTCTGATAAAATCACAGAAGTAAAGTATCTTGGTTAATTCGGGTAACTGAAGAGATCCAGATCAAGTTTTGTATCAGAGCGGTCTTCTCGTTGATGTGAATTGCGAGTGTGATTGATTAGATGTGAAACAAGAAGGGAAATGGAGAACAATAGGGATATATCTGAGGACCTCCTCAACATGGAAAATTTAGGGGTAATATTCGCACGTGGGCTAATTTTCCATGATTTTCCAAAAAAATGATTCGATAATTTCCATTATTTATAAAAATGACTTGTCCAAATTTTACAATATAAAATCATTTTACCTTAAAAATAAAAAAAATTATATAGATAGTATATATGAAATCATTATAAATTTGAATAATTTTACAAATACATCAATAAAAATTTTATATTTTGCATATTAGGGTCTAGTGAGATTTGTGAATGTTTTTAAACTTCAAGATAAAATTCCATTCCTAAAATTTTCCATGCTCCTCAGGATGTCACAGATGGTGGACATTTTTAGCACTACAATTTTTCCAAATATTTTCAAAGTCCGGTCATCATTCTCCAGGGAATCAATCTGCCTTTTCAATTTGATTACAAGATGAAAGTGTCACTGTCAAAGTGTAGTGGTGAGAAAATTTCATTTCTACCTTCATTCATTTCATTCTCCCTCTTTCACCTTTCATTTTCCCAAAAAAACCAAAGTACAGCCTCTCATTTCCCTTTTCAAAACCCCTTTTTAAATCATAAAATTCATTTTTTATAGTTAAAAAGCAGCTCCGCACACCCATTAATAGCCATATCATATTTCCTTTTTAACTTACCATATATTTCTTTTATCGCAATTTTTACCCGCACCACAACAAAACCTTGGTTATATCATATAACATATGGTATAACTTACCGCACTTAATAAACAATGTGGACCCCTTACCTTTCATCACAATTGGCTCTTCGCGGTTTTAACTCCCATTCACGTTACAATTTCCATCTCCTACAAAACCCCCGAAATGAGATTTGCGGTATGGTCTGGGACCCATACTTCCCTTTGATACACCTCGAATACATTATAAAGCCTTTTTTATGCTTCGGGCATCTTTTTATCATATTACCACGACTTAACAAAATATTCACTTTCCGCTTTTAAAATTCGTTTAAAGGGCCCCACCTACCTTTTCACATCGCATTTCCGCAAATTTCGTTTACTTCCTTAAAACTTCTGAGTTGCGATTTGCGGGTGACTTTTTGTCATGTCACGTTACCCTTCGCTCTCAGCACACATCACACTTCGCTAGTTTTAACATTTTACTCTTTTGTTTCATAATAAAAATTCTGATGTGCAATATGCAGATGACCCTATTGTTTGTTATGCCACGTCACCTTCGTCTCGACGCACATCGCGCTTCGCTAGTTTTAACATTTAACTCATGTGTTTCATAATAAAACTTCTGATGCACAATCTGCAGTTGGCCCCACTTCCTTGCCACATCATCACCCCATCACAAATCCCATTTTCTCTCGTTGTTTTCTTAAGTTTAAACGCTCCAACCTCGATTTGTGGTTGCGATATAAGACTAAAAGGTTTTCTCCTTCCGCTTATCATTCATTCCGCTCCATGTCTCCCTTATCAAGTAAACCTTTTTCAAAGGGTTTCTTTATAATATCTCATAAAATGAACCTCCACCATTATATCCAAAATGTTTTGGGTTTTCGGCCATTACAAAGGGTTTTCCACTAAAGAAGGAAAGGAACAACGGAACAAGGGAAGAGTTTCTCTAAAACAATTTTCTACCACTACTCTTAGCACCAACACATTTCTATAAGGCACCAGGTAACATTCAAGGAACAACCACATGCCATTTTCACTATTTTTTATACTTTTTGAGGAGTTTGTTGCACCAGAACAAAAGAGGAGTCTTCCCATAGACTACCGCATCATACAAACCACTTCGAATTGTTAGCCTTGACGCTGTTTACTTTCATCATGTCATAGCACTTTGTATTAAAGTTTTACGATAAGCCTTATCTCTTGCATGAGATCGTAATAAATTTTGGGAACAGGTTTACTCCTTTAATTGTGGAGATGACAGTTTATTATTTTTGTATATATGTGATAAACTACTATGTAAAACGAGTTGGTTGGTGATTTTAGAATCTTGGCTCATATGATCAGTACTCTTTTTAGTGAATAAAATTGAAGAAACCTATGAGGACTTATTTTCAATCCAGTGTGTGTATTGTTAATCTTCTCTTGTGTTTTCATATCTTATTATCTTTAGTGCCAACTTTTAATCCCTCATACTGTTATGTGTTTTTATCAGTCTCTTGACATGTTCATGTGTTTTATCAAATTTTATTCGTCTCACACAGTGAGCTTTCTTGATGAAATATACATGATGAAAGTGTAAAGAGCATCACTTATAACAATTATCTTACTTGTTATTTCAGTGAGAATATTGTAAGTCTAGAAATAACTTTCTCTTGTTGAAATATTGACAAATTGCTACTTGTGTTATTTTCTACCAAAATCAGTGGATTTCTTCCTTGCAGACCCAATGTTTCTTCTTCCATTTCACCTTCTCTCCCCCTCATAGGCTACAAACTCACTCTTTTGTTATCACATCAGACCCAATACCAACATTAGTAGAACAATGGACTTAACTGAAATCTCTTTTCAGTGAATAGGAGTTTAAACCACCTACCAATATCATAGGCCAAATTATTACATTTCTTTAGAGTTTAGGATGTGTCTGGTTATGCATTTGAAGTAGTCCAAGTGCTAATTCCAGTGCCAACATGTTTTGGTGTGTTTTCTGGGAGACGAAGGCCTTGAAACAAAGTATTCTCCTGAGTCTCTTGTTTTGAATTGCTGATAATAAATTCTTGATGGTGAACAAGAATTGGTGACTTGAAGAAGACTACAAATTAGTTCACCTGGAGACTCCACAAAGGGGAAGAGGGGTTTCAAGACCTCCTTCTACAAGGAGGAATCAAATATCTCCTACTGTGACTCTAGTTGCTGACCTACAGAAGATAATTAAAGATGAAAAAGGAAAACATAGATCAGTTGAGGCCACATCTCAGTCAGTGAAGAAGGTACAAAAAATTACGTTCCAAAGAAAAAGGTACCTTCATCTAATTTAGAATCAAAATAAGTTTTAGTTTCAAGAGATTCTGATAAAAAAACTCAAGTTGAAACTGCTTCCCTAGAAAATAAAGTAGATGTTGTTAACCCAGGCTCAGTTGAAAATTTTTCTCATTCATCACCTAGTAAATCTAAGATAAGTATTGTTCTAGTCAAATAGGGAAAAACTGAGTTTTCAAGTGTTGATAAGAAATCAAAATTGTTTGTGTTGACTAAAGGGTAATTATAACAAGTATTCGCTATTGCACCTTTTCTTGATAGGGATGTTTTGAATGAAGAATATTTTAAGACTATTTTAATTTTCCTTCAAACTCATCTTGAATACCAGTCTCTTATCACCCCCCAGCAAGAGTATTTTACTTTTTTCTCTAGATCCAGCTGTTGGGTCATCTTCTTCTAATCCAATAGAAGAGAGTGTTCCTGAAGGCCTTACTTTCAACTTTTCTGATTTCCCTGTTCAAAAAAATAAAGCTGAATTAAATCCATCCCTTCAAGAGACAAATTTTGAATCTGATTCTTCCATAGAAGGATAAGTCAAGACATTCTATGTTCATCTTTTTGAAAACCCAATATTTTCAGTTCCAAAGCCTAAAGAATCAGCTCCAGATTTCCAATTTTCTATTGTCCTAAATCAGAATCAGAACCCACCAATTGTAATTCCTATTTCCCAGATAGCTACATCAACTGGTCATACATCAACTGTACATCAACAAAATATGGCTCAACCTGCCCTTACAAGGATGCAACAGATAGTGGTTGCTAGATATGTGCCACTTGTTCTTCCTCAACCCTTGCATACACTTCATCAAGGAGATTACTTGAAATATATTTCAAAATACACTGGGGAGGGAGAAGGAGTAACTTTCTGCTGAAGAACACTTAGTGGCTTTCTATAGTTATGTTGACAATTAGAATATTGAAAGTGAAGATGTCTAGTCAAGACTCTTTTTTCAAAGCTTGGATGGTGAAGCTCATAAATGGTTTAGAAATTTTTCTCGAAACTCAATAATAGGAATTGATGAATTGGAGGAGATATTTGTGAAGTAATGGGGTGATAGGAAATACTATGTGTACTACCTTACAAAATTTGGAACTTTGAAGAAGAAGGCATATGAGTCATTGGTTGATTTTAACAAGAGGTTTAATAAGATTTATCAAAAAATTCCTGAAGAAAGTAAACCTATTGAGACCACAACTATGATAAAATTTTCAAATGCTTTATATTTTGAGTTTTCTTTATGGTTGAGGGCTGAGAAAGCATAAACATTGACGGATATGCAAGAGGCTTCAATTGGAGTGTAGTCTAATCTTATGGCATCTAATAAGTTGAAAATGGAGGAAGAGAAAGTAGCAAAAGACAAAAGGAAAATGAAAGAAGAAAAACCTTATTCCTCTACATATCTTATAGCAGAAGAAAAGAATGATCAAATGACCAATTTGATCAAGGAACTTGCTTCTAAGATGACAAAATTAGAGTTTGAAAATAAACCTTCTCCTAGAGCTAATAAAAATGAGGCCAATAGAAATTAGGTTCCCTTCAGGAGGCCTTTTCAACCTCAACAAATCCTACAACGCCCAAGGAGGAATGTTGATGATCAAAATGTTCAAACTCCTTTGAATAATTTTGCTGAAGAAGAACAACAAGAAAATGAAGAAGAAAATGAAGAAATAAACCTTGTGGGAGAAACCTCACAGTCAACATGTTTGACATTCCAAGAATATAAAGACCAATCAAGGATTTTTTTGTTTTTGGATGATGTGAATGCCAAAACTTATGCACAAAATGATAAAAACAACAAGAAGTTCAAAACAGAAATTATCCTTTGAGATCCAAAGGTCTTTTTCAACAACCTCAACAAAAATCAGATTGAGATAAATAAGATGCTAAATAGAAGGCCAAGGTCAATGAGGTTCCTCCACGTCAAAATTCTGCCCCAATTTTAAAAATCACTGCAGAAAATAAGTAATTATTTTCAATTTATTTCAGTTTCAAATCTGAATTGAATAAAATCAAAATTCCAGCCCCACTTCAGGAATTGTTGAAAAATCTAGCATATAAAGAGTCTTTTAAAAGTCTGCTACAACCACCTCTCACTCCTGATTCAATCAACCTTGAAGATGATCATCCCACTATTTATCTAGGCTGTCATGTCCAAAACCAAAATGATGACAACCCACCACCTTTCTACCTGTCACTCAATATACATGACAAATTGCTGCATAATTGTCTATTACATTTTGGAACTTCTCATAATATGATGCCAAAAAAGGTCATGGATGAATTAGGATTAGATATCGCCAAGCAATACCATGAACTATACACCTTTGATTCCAAAAAATTCAATTGTTTAGGAGTGATCAAGGACTTGGTTTTTTCCCTTACCCAGCTGGCTATGAAGAGCTCAGTGATGGACATTGTAGTTTCAGACATTCCTTCTAGATTTGGGATGTTACTTTCCAAATCTTGGTCTAAAAAATTGGGAGGCACTCTTCAGATGGGCATGTCATATGCCACAATCCTAGTGTTTGGAGGGGATGGGAAACCCAAATGGCCTACATCATTAGTGATCAACATAATCCTTCAAACCATCCCATATATGCTGAAGAAAAGGAATCAGGATCATCGATACTACAACTTGATGCTAATGATAACAATTTCCAGCCTAAAATAAGTGAAAAACAACACTTTCAAGGTACAAATGAGAAAAATTTAGAAGGAGGAAAGATCTGGAAATTGTACTTTGATGGAGCCTCATCAAGAGAATGATCAAGAGCCGATGTAGTCCTCATTTCTCCTACTCAGCAGAGGGTAACTATATCATATAAAATGCAATTTTCTACCACTAACAACACTACTGAGTATGAAGTGCTTGTGCTGGGTATGAAGGTGGGGAAATATTTGGGAGCAGAGTAGCTAATTGATTTTGGTGATTCAGAGTTAGTGATTAAGCAGATGAGAAACAATTACCAAGTGAAAAATTCCAAATTGAAGAATTATAGGAATGAAATATGGGATTTTACTGAGCATTACTTTTCATCATTTAATATAAATTTTGTCACTAGAGAAGAAAATCAAATGGCTAATTCACTAGCTATTACTGCTAGTAATTTCAAAGTTCCTCTAGATGTCAAGGCAACATATGATGTTCAAATCCAAAAAAAGACTTCAATTCCTGATAAAATCAAATACTGGCAAGTATTTAAGGATGACAAGGAAATTCAGAAATTTTTGGTGTATGTTAAAGAGTTTGTAGACATAAAAAATGATGATGAGTAGAAAATTTTGAAAATCAAAATAACAGACTTTTTAAGAAAAACATGGATGGGAAGAACATTATATATCCGAAAACTAACTATATTCCTAAAGGCCTAGTTCCTTTAGAAATATTGTTTGATAACAATGATGTGTTTCTCAAGCCTGAAAGCAAATTTGATGGAGAAAGTACAATAGAATGTAACATTGGCACAAAGGATCAACCAAATTTAGTCAAAGTGTCCAAATTCCTTTCTCTTGAAATTAGAACAAAATATATCAAGCTGTTGAAAGAATTTGTTGATATGTTTGCATGGTATTATAGTGAGCTGATAAATTATGATAGAAGAATAATGGAGCACAAGATTCATTTGAAAACAGATGCAAAGCATGTAGCACAAAAAATCAGACATATCAATCCCATGCTTCTCCCAATCATTGAGAAAGAATCAGAAAATTATGGGAAGAAAAGATAATTCTGCCTTTGAGATTTTCTAATTGGGTAGCTAATATAGTCCTAGTTCATAAAAAGAATGGAGAGATAATATTTTGTGTTTATTTCCGCAACTTGAACCGGTGTTCATTAAAAAATAATTATCCACTTCCCAAGATGGATTATATTTTGCAGAAAGTGTAGGATCCAAAATATTTTCAATGATTGATGGCTTTTCAGGCTATAATCAGATTTCAATTGACAGACAAGACAGAGAAAAGACAACATTTACCACACCCTAGGGTACATTCATGTACAAGAAAATGGAATTTGGTCTTATGAATGCATGTGAAACTTTTCAACGGGCAATGGATATTGCCTTTGCAGGAGAAAAATACAAATTTGTAGTCATCTATTTGGATGACACCACAATCTATTCAAAATATGATGAAGACCATTTGAAAAATTTGAAACAAGTTTTTGACAAATACAGAAAGTTTGGTTTTTCCTTGAATCCAAAAAAGCCATCCTTTGTTGTCCATGAAGGGAAATTATTGGGACATATTGTAATAGAAAATGGCATCTGTAATGATCCGGGAAGAGTAGAAGCTATTTAGAATATTGGTCTGCTAAGGAATAAAAAATAATTGCAGTGATTTTTAGGGAAAATCAATTTTCTGAGGCGTTTTGTTCCTAACTTTGCAGAGCTGATAAAAAACATAAATGTCTTGTTGAAAAAAGATGTAGAATTTAAGTAGCGAGATGAAGCAAAGAATTCATTTTCAACAATCAAGTTTGCTTTGACTAAAGCTCCATTTTTGATTAGTCCTGATTTTGAAAAATATTTTCTGTTTTTTTCATATGCATCAGAAGAAGCAATTGCAGCTGTCTTTCTATAGAAAAAAAAAGAAGGTCTAGAGTAGCCTATTTCATTTTTCAGTTGTGCTTTAAGGGATGCTCAATTAAAATACAACCTTACTGAAAAACAAGAATATGCACTAGTTAAGGCTTTGAAGTCTTTTCGAGTTTATGTGCTGCATTCAAAAATAGTTGCTTTTGTGCCCAATATCACTATTAAAGATGTTTTGCTGCAGCTAGATACATATGGCAAGAGAGGATGATGGTTGACCAAAATTTTGGAGTTTGATATTGAGATTAGACCAACAAAATTGATAAAAGGTCAAGGCTTGGATTTCTTAATGGCTAAATATAACTGCAAGTTAAATCTGAATGTAGAGGCAACTGAAGAAAAATATTAAGAAGGTATTTCTAATTATCCTGAAAATTTCATTCAGATTGGTACATAGATATAGTATAATTTTTGTTAAATTTCAACTGTCCCCCTGAAATGGAGAAGTAAAAAAGGAGAGCTTTCAAATTGAAAGTTGTGAAGTATTGCATTTTGGAAGACCATATTTACTGGAAAGACCCTGTTGGAGTCTTATTAATATGTGTAGATGAAGATCAATCCCAAGATATTATGACGGAGATACATGCAAGAGTGTCTGGAGGGCATTTTTATTGGAAGGCCACTGCAAACAAAATATTAAGAGCTGGTTATTATTGGCCAACTCTTTTCTCTGATGTTTTTACCAAAGTCAAAAGCTATGTTGAATGTCAGAAGTTTGTTGGAAAATTTTTTTTGCTACCATTACCTCTTATTCCTATTTCACCAGATGTTCCTTTCCAGTAGTGGGGGTTAGACTTCATCGGTGAAATCCATCCACATTCATCAAAACAACATAAATGGATTCTCACAACTACAGACTATTTTACTAAATGGATTGAAGCTGTACTAACCATGAATGCTACTGATATGGTAATTATCAAATTTTTGTTGGAAAACATTAGGTCAAGATTTGGTTGTCCACAAAAATTAGTAACTGATAATGCAATGGCCTTCAATTTTGCTAAGATGTACAAATTTTTTCAACAATATGAAATTGTATTGACTCATTCCACGACTTATTACCCTCAAGGCAATGGATTAACTGAATCATCCAATAAAATTTTTGTGAGGATTATTAAGAAAATGCTGCCTGAAAATATGAGAAATTGGGACATTCAACTGGTACATGCTCTTTGGGAAGATAGGGTAAGTGGTAAAAAATCAATTGGAATGTCTCCATTTCAGCTTGTATATGGTACTTATGTTGTAATTCCTTCGCAATTAGCTCTTCCTATGATGAAGTTCCTGTAAGATGAAGTTGATGTTGAAAATCCAATCCAAAGGAGAATGCTACAGTTGATAGAAGCACACCAAATCAGAGAATCACTGATGGAAAAAACACAGAAGTATCAGACTAAAGTTAAATCTGTTTATGGAAAAAGAGAAAATCAACAGTTATTTCAGGAGGATGATTTGGTGGTGCGTTGGGATGTTAGGAGAGAAGACCATGGAAAGCATGGTAAGTTTGACAATCTATGGTCTGGGCCATTTAGAATTGCTGAAGTTTTGGAAAACAATACTTTTCTGCTCAAACATCTGGATGATGATCAGCTGACTGGAGGTCCAGTCAATGGTCATTTTCTTAAGAAGTTATTTTTTCAGTAAGTTAGTTGAGTCATTCCATTATAAATATTGGGTGTGATGTGTCAATAAGACTCCATGCCCAATGGAGTTTGTGTCTTCATATATAGTCAGTCTTGACTCCAATCAGTCAATGGTTAGTCCTAGTCTTAATTTTTCAAGAAGTCTTCTGAGTTTCAAAATTTTTTAAGGCACCGAGTCTACAGTCCTTGAAGCCTCATAGGGAGGACTTCATCCCCAATAGGAGCCACTGTTAGTACTACAATTTTTACAAATGTTTTCAAATTCTGGTCATCATTCTCCAGGGAATCAATCTGTCTTTTCAGTTTGATTATAAGATTAAAGTGTCACTGTCAAAGTGTAGTGGTGAGAAAATTTCATTTCTACCTTCATTCATTTCATTCTCCCTCTTTCACCTTTCATTTTCCCAAAAAACCCATAGTCCAACCTCTCATTTCCCTTTTCAAAACCCCTTTTTAACTGATAAAAAACAATTTTTTATAGTTAAAAATCAGCTCATATGGTATAACTTACCGCACTTAATAAACATTGTGGACCCCTTACCTTTCATCACAATCGAACCTTTGCAGTTTTAACTCCCATTCATGTTACAATTTCTGTCTCCTACAAAACCCCTGAAATGCGATTTGTGGTATGGCCTAGGACCCATACTTCCCTTTGATACGCCTTGAACACGTTCTAAAGCCTTTTTTATGCTTAAGGCGTATTTTTATCATATTAATATGACTTAAAAAAATATTCACTTTCCACTTTTAAAATCTATTTAAAGGGCCCCACCTACCTTTTCGCATCGCATTTCCACAAAGTTCATTTACAACATCCACTTCCACTTCCTTAAAACTTCCGATTTGTGATTTGCGGGCGACTGTTTGTCATGTCAAGTAACCATTCGCTCTCAACGCACATCTTACTTCACCAGTTTTAACATTTAACTCTTGTGTTTCATAATAAAACTTCTAACATGTGATCTACAGACAACCCCACTGTTTGTTAGGCCACGTCACGTCTGTCTCAGCGCACATCGCACTTTGCCAGTTTTAACGTTTAACTCCTGTGTTTCATAATAAAACTTCTGATGTGTGATCTGTGATCGGCCCCACTTCCTTACCACATCATCACCCCATCGCGAATCACATTTTCTCCTGTTTTTGTCTTAAGTTTAAACGCTTTGACCCTGATTTGTGAATGTGATATATGAATAAAAGGTTTTCTCCTCTCGCTTATCATTCATTCTTCTCCACGTATCCCTTATCAATTAAACCTTTTTCAAAGGGTTTCTTTGTAATATCTCATAAAATGAACCTCCACTCTATCCAAAACGTTTTGGGTTTTCCGCCATTACAAAGTGTTTTCCACCAAAGAAGGAAAGGAACAGCAGAACAGTGGCAGAGTTTCTCTGAAACAATTTTCTACCACTACTCTTAGCACCAACATGTTTCTACAAGGCACCAAGCATCATTCAAGGAACAACCACATGCCATTTTCACTGTTGTTTACACTTTTTGAGGAGTTGGTTGCACCAGAACAAAAGAGGAGTCTTCCCATAGACTGCCACATCATACAACCACTTCGAATTGTTAGCCTTGATGCTGTTTATTTTCATTATGTCATAGCACTTTTTATTAAAGTTTTAGGATTAGCCTCATCTCTTGCACAAGATCGTAATAAATTTTGGGACCAGGTTTACTCCTTTTGTGGAGATGAAGGTTTATTATTTTTGTATATATGTGATAAACTACTATGTAAAATGGGTTGGTTGGTGATTTTATAATGTTGGCTCATATGATTAGTACTCTTTTCAATGAATAAAATTGAAGAAACCTCTGAGGACTTATTATAAATTTTTTGTGTGTATTTTTAACCTTCTCTTGTGTTTCCATATCTTATTATCTTCAGTGAAAACTTGTAATCCCTCATATTGTTATGTGTTTTTATCAGTCTCTTAACATGTTCATCTGTTTTATCAAATTTTATTAGTCTCACACAGTGAGATTTCTTGATTAAATATACATGATGATAGTGTAAATAGAATCACTTATAAATATTATATTACTTGATATTTCAGTGAGAATATTGTAAGTCTAGAAACAGATTTCTCTTGTTGAAATATTGAAAAATTTCTACTTGTGTTATTTTCTACCAAAAGCAGTGGATTTCTGTCTTGTAGACCTAATATTTCTTCTTCCATTTCACCTTCTCTCCCCCTCATAGGCTACAAAATAACTCTTTTGCTACCACATCAAACCCAATACCCTCATTAGTAGAACAATGAACTTGACTGGAATCTCTCTTCAGTGAATAGGAGTTTAAATCACCTACCAATCTCATAAGCCAAATTATAAAATTTCCTTAGAGTTTAGGATGTGTCTGGTCAGGCACTTGAAGCAGTCCAAGTGCTGATTCCAGCGCCAATAGACATGATGTATGTGTATTATGAGGAGAAGATGGAAATAGAGGAGCAAGAGAAAGAATGAGAAAAGGATGATGCTACATCTTCATCTTCCAGTAATTATTCATATTCTTAATCGTCTTCTCATTTTTCAGATGAGGAGATAAATCAGAGCCTTCAAGCAAAGAATGTTAAATTGAGGAGACTTCTACGAGAAGAAAAAGAGGAGACACAGATACTGCAACTTCAACTATGAGCCATGAAAGAGGCCTTGGAAGAGTTGAGCGCAATGAAGGCTGAGAAAATCCGTCATCACTTGTTTCAAAATTGACAACTGAGGGAAAAAATGTTGATTTTTTCTAGTTTCATTTTCACATGATACTATTTCCATTGGAAACATGGAGATACCCATTACAAGAACTGGAATGTGACTCTTTACCAAGATGGGGTATAAAGGAGGAGGACTTGGCGTTAATGGCCAAGGGATTACTCAACCATTGGAGGTTGTAAAAAGACCTCGATTTGTGGGTTTGGGGTACATGGAAGGAGAGTGATCAAACATATCATAAGCTTCCAATAAATTGTCAAAGCCATCAGATAAAAAGGATGGTTGAAACACATCACAATCCTCCCATGACAGTGCATATTGCAGAGGAAGAGCTAAGGAAATATCTCATCACCATAATTTCATTACAAACAATCAAGAGAGGTATAAATAGTCTTTGTATTCTAAAGCTAATTTTTATTACAAGCATGTTAATGATGAACACAAATCATGGCATATAAAACTATGTACTTTTTGTGGTTTACATAACCATGTGGTTGTTGAGTGCTTGAAGAGAATGACAGCAAGAAAAATGATGAGGCGTGAATGGCCTTATCTACATCAGGGAAGGATTCAATAGATTAAGCAGGTCTAGAGGAGACTTTTTGTAGTCATTTAAATAGAGGTGGTCATCAAATATCCACGTGTTGGAGGCTCCATATAGAGAAATGTCTCAAGGACAATGCATCCGTGCATGAATAATTGAAAAAGTTGTTCGACAAGAGAATCTTCCACAAGGAGATGATGACCCATTCACTTTCATTAGTGAGAGTTTTTTTTTCTAGATATGATAGCTTGTCATGGCCTCATTTTGTTAATCATGTGTTGTGATTACCATTGTAAAAGTGATGATGTTTTTTCCATTGCTTAGTAAAGAAATGATGATGTTTTGGCCTTTGATTGATAGCTAGGGTATTGATTCATATTCTTATGTAAACTTGAACAAAGAGTGTGTGTTATAAACTCTTCGAAAGTATGGGAATGTGTGGGTCATGATTTTTCATGTAAATGAGAATGTGGTCTGCAAATATTATACTACAGGTTTGTAGAGGATGTAAGTGACGATTCATCACTTATGGATCTGAAGAAAAAGTGTGAAGGAGAAGTGTGGCATGTTAGGACACTTTTTGTGCAGTCAATGTAGCACAACATTTACAAATTATGTTCATGCTTTTAAAGGACCACAAGCTCCTCAGTGGTGATGAATGATCCAATTGGCTCCAAAGACGCTTAGAAGTCAGCCGTGGCTATGGTAAATCTCAAAAATAAAACTCCTCAGATTAAAGTGAAACCAAGACCATATCGTAGTGGTCATCACCCTAATTCTAATGATGTAAACGACACTCGAATCTTAGTTTCTATGGTCAATTTATGGCTGGTCAAAGTTTTGGTCAAACTTGGACAAGTGGTAGGCTTAACGAGGCAACAATTTGGTAGCAACCCGACGCACAAAATCTAACCACCAGATGGGATTTTTTTTTCCTACTTAAATAGTTTAGTGACCCTTATTTTCTAAAAAATTAAAAATAACCAAGTTGTTATAAAAATAATAATAATAATAATAAAATAGGGGCAGGTCAGACCTGCTGGACCCGCTCACCCTACAGATCACATATATCAAAAGATATTAATAAAAATCAAAAGGACATGGGGTGGAGGACCGCCACCATCACCACACTCCACGGTTGTGTTATCTATCTATCTATCTAGATATATATATATATATATATATATATATATATATATATATATATATATATATATATATATATATATATATATATATTAAAGAATTTTGAGGGAGGTGGGGCTCTAACCTGCCCGACCAGCCTGAACATCCTGCCTCCTAGGCGCCCTAAAAAACAATACATTTAAATTTTAAACAATAGTTAAAAAAAAACCAATGTGCTTTCAAATTAGGGTTTCATGTGGTTGGAACCACTGAACATCCACTTCATACTTAGTGCACCCATCGTTAGGCCAAAAAACCTCTTTGTATTATCTTCCCTTCAAACTTATATATATGCCTTCAAATTCATTTGAGTGGGCAGAGGAAGATTGGAGGAGTGAAAGAACCCTGAACATGAAGAGGGTGTGGAACCCTGAGTGAGGAGAATCAAAATATGCCAAAAATATTCCCTAAGAGGGCCAAAGGTAACATTGTTAGAATCTGACTATCTTATAGTCAATTTTACACATTTTCGCACTAGGAATTCAACGGTGCAGTCCATTTCGTTAGTAGAGCTTTTAATTTTTCGGCCATCCCCAAAAGTGGAGATACATGATGTAGTTATTACATGTCTTTCTTTTGATTTACTGATATTATTTTTTTATTTTTGAGATCCCTGGTTACCATTATGTTGAGGGATAATTGTTTGCCACATCATGTGAGATTTTATTAGCTTGTCATGCTGAAGAAAGGCCCATTTGAGTGAGATTTCCTATAGAGAGAACATCTCGTGGAGAGACATGCCACTTTGGTTGAGGGTATTTAACTTTGCAATAACAAAGAATATACCATGCACATCATTATATTCATTTGCAACATGAATTGAAGCATCCTACCCGCTCTTGACAACGAGCCCAAAGATGTAACCCACATTGGGTGAACTTCATTATCAATGTGTTTATGTGATATGATTTGATGGTTGTTTTTATGTTTCATCTTCCTTAAATTCATGCATATGTGGTTAACATCACAAAAGTAAAATATCTTAGTTAATTCTGGTAACTGAAGATATCCAAATCAATTGGAAATAAAACTTTATTCCCATAGACAAACGCATAAGGAGTATGTCCAATTGTGTTTCTCCATGTGGTTCGACATGTGCATAGTGCATGTGGAAGCTTTTATACCCAATCCTTTCTCTGAAAATGCATAGTCTCGGTAATAATTGCTTCAAGTAATTTATCGATATATTCCACTTGTCCATTGGCTTATGGATGATGTGGAGTAGAATTTTGATGCTTGATTTTATACTACTCCATGATATTTTGCACCAACTTGGATGTGAATTGGGTGCCTTGATCTATTAAAATTTCTATTGAAACATTAAAACAAGTAAATATAATCTCAAAAATAAATGTAACTATAACATTTTTAGTCGCAAATAAAAGAGGTTTAGATTCTACCCATTTTGTGACATAATATGTGCAAACAAGTATGTACCTTTTATATTTAGACGGAGGATTTATAGGTCCAAAAAAATATAAAGCCCATTTTTCAAAAGGGTCCATAAGTACTTGTGGTTGTAGAGGCATTTCATCTGATGGTATTGGTTTTTGCATTCTTTAAGAACTATCACAACTTTTGTAATATTCCAAAATGGGGAAATTCTACACTATCGGGAATATCTTAAGATATTCTAGATGTGGAGATCCAACAGATAGACTCATATTATGTGTTCATAAACAAATAGCCTTTAATTTAGTGAAACAACAGCAAAGGAAGAATGCCTACACATTCCCAAGCGAGGAAAATGCAGGAATTAGACCCTAGAAACGTTATTTCTGAAGATCTGCATTTTTACTGGGTGAAATAACACTGGGTTCCCTTAGCATGTGATGTTAGGCCCTCACATACAAAATGGGATCAGAAATAAATCCCTTTTGATATGTTAAACAGACCTCCCGACTACCTAACAGCTTCAAAATAGCCAAATCCCATGACTTGAGTTATGCAGAAAAATACTGAAGCATGTAAAACGTTATTTTATGAGGGTTTCTGTATTAAAATGATAAAATAACATGGATCTATAACTTTATGAAACAATATGCCAAGAAAACAGAGATCTGGCCTCCTTATTGCATTATAAAGCTAACCCGATGAGGGTTTCATGAAACACATGTACAAGAAAGAGAAGATCTGAATATTCAGATCAGAAAATGTAGTCTTACTGCAACATTATAGAAATACAGCTGAATAATACAAAAGAGGGATGAGAATCCCTTCCTCTAGCTTTTCGGGAGAAGGGTTGGCCCTTTCTCTAGGAAACTAGCTCAGAAACAAGGGTCTTAACCCTGCTATAGAAACTCTGTGCAAAATGACGCAGTTCCTGTAAGGGAATGTGCTGTAGGATATGAGAACCACTTTGTCCTGCTACCAAGATATGAAATATGCTCATAAATATCCCTAGCTGATTTCTCAAGAGAAGGAAGGCACCTTCCTACTGAGAAATAGACCCGGAAGTGGTGTATGAATCCTCCACTGCAACACCCTCCAACTCAGCAATATCCTGCTACAAAAATAATGTTGGGACTGAAGAATGATGCTTGGCCTTAAGCCTGGATGTGGAGAAATACCGGACAAGCTCTCCCAAGAGGCCTCTCAAGGGAAGAGGTGGGATTCCTGCTCGGGAACACCCAGTGCTACCTTGCTAAACAGCAAGAGGAAGCCAATTCTAAACATACAAGATCAAAAGATCAAAATACCAAAGCATGAATAACAAAGGCCTCCATCATCTCCATATATAGCAAGTGAACCTCTCCTCATTGGGTCCCATCCACATGTGCCATCAAGCTCATGCAAGTTGTCCTCCACCAAAATTTCGTTGTCCATCAAGGTGGTTCAATGTATCTAGATAGCTTTGTTGACTTGGTCAAAGTTGACTGAATCAACATGTCCCCATCTCTGTTCACACCCAAGGGTGCCCAAATAAGCTGCTTATTCTTACTCCTTTCACATTAGGAGTGTTATTGATCCTTCTAAAGAGGTTAATGGACATCCATATCCATTTATTCACCTACCTAGTGATGAAACAACTCTAATATTCCATTTAGCTTGGAGGCTAAAAATTTGGAATATTATATCTTTTAATGTATTCCTTGGCATCTTTGAAAATATATGGCCAATAATATCCCAAATAATGATTTTGTAACCAATTATTTTTTCAACAAAATGTCCTCCACATGGATCATCATGACAAGCTTTTATATTTCCTAGTACTTCATATTCTTGAATACATCTTTGAAAGATGAGATCTGGTCCACTTTTGTATAATTCTCCATCTATCCAAGAATAAGGTGCACTAGTTTGGATAAATTTTTTCTTTTCTCTCGTTGATAATTGTGGTGAATTGTCCTGTAGCTAAATAATTGGGAATATCTAAAAAACATGTTAATTTAGTAGATACTTAAAAAAGATACTCATCAGGAAATTATCTTTTATAAGAACATCGTCATTACTATTTTTCATTCTGGAAAGGATATCAACAAGTGCGTTTTCTTTTCCTGGTATATCAAGAATAGTAATGTTGAATTCTTGTAATAATAACAAATATCTTGTAATTCTTCCGTTAGTAATTGCTTTTTTCATTAAATATCTATTAGTAGAATGATATGTATGAATAAAGTTTTCATAACCAGATGTAATGACATAATTTGTTCATGGCATGTAAAACAACTAAAAAATCATTTTTAGTAAAAATATAATTTAACTCTGTTGGAGTTAAATTTGTACTCGTATAATAGATAGCATAAAGAGTTAAATATGTTTTTCCTAATATGTCTCCTAAAGTTGCATCTGAACTATCAAAAGAAATATGAAAAAGGACAGACCAATTAGGTCCTCGTAGAATTGGTGCTTTAGTAATTCTTTGTTTCAATATTTCAAATTATTTTGACAATTAGAGTTATGTAAAAATTCACAGTCTTTCATAAGAAGTTCAGAAAGTGGAGAGGTTGTTTTTTTGAAATTTTCAATGAATCACCTATAATATACAGTAAACCCAAGAAAACTTCTAACATCGATTTGACAAACATGAATTGAAATTTTAGAAATAACTTCTACTTTATATGTATCCACCTTAATTCCATCATTTGAAATATGGTGACCTAGAAAAATCCCTTCATTGAACATCATAAAACATTTCTCATGGCATAATGAAAGTTTTGCTTCATTACATCTAATAAGAAATTTTTATAAATTTTCCATAGCTTCCTAGAAAGTATCTCCATATACAGTAAAGTCATCCATGTATAATTCACCCAATCATGAATTATATTAGCAAAGATACCTACAACTGCTCCATGATATGTGGTAGGCACACTACATAATCCAAACAGAAGTACCCTATAGGAATATGTTCCCCAAGGACATGTAAAAGTAGTTTTTTCTTGATCTTCTGGCGCTAGTTGGATTTTATTATATCCACTAAAACCATGTAGAAATGAAAAATACTTATTTCTTACCAAGATATCTAATAATTTATCTATAAAGGGTAGTGGAAAATTTTCTTTCAAAGTGGATTTGTTTAAATCTCTTTAATCAATACATACTATCCATTTTCCATTCTTCTTTGGAACAATCACTAAAGGTGACACCATTGACTTTTTGATATCGGATAAATGAAATTTGCATTTAGAAGTTTTTTAAAATTCCTCTTTAATAATTTATCTTAGATTCAGATTCATTCTCCTCTGAGGTTGTCTAACTGATTTGAAATTTTCCTGGATATAAATATGTTGCATATAAGTTTTGAAATCAATAACTTTCATATCAGTACATTCCCATGCATAAGCAAAGGAATGTTTTTGTAGCATCTTTATTAATTTTCTCTTTTGAGATTCTTCTAGATTATTGTTGATGTTTAATGTTTTTCCTGGAAAAATTTATACTTCATAATTTCCAAACTTCTGCATAGAATGTAAAGAAATTTCATGAAATGATAAATATTAAATGTTACATTGCTCTTGAAAACTTTGATGTTGCTCACAGTAAGAAGAAGAATCATTATTATTCATTAAATTTATCAACTGATCTTATTCATCTAATTGTGAAAGAGTATAAACTAATTTCATATTATCAAAGTCTTCATCATCATAATCTATCCAACTTTCACTTTCTACTTCGGTTATTTTTTTTGCAAGAGCATACAATGTGATTTTATTAGTGGAATCTCCATAAGATATATACATATCACTTGATCTACAACTTATGAGCGCATCACCAGTACCTAGCCAAGGTCTACTAAGGATCAATGGATGGCCTCCTTAATTATTATTGGGAGTTAAAATCATGAAATCTATAGGATATTCCCAAGAATCCAGAGAGACAAACACATATTCTAATACTCCATCAGGTTAAATAACAGATCTATCTGCTAATTGTAACAATTTTGAAGTATTTTAAATATTGTGAAGCTTAAGTTGATCCATTGTCTATTTACTCATGGTATTAATGGTTTCTCCTAGATCAATTAGAGTGTTTGAAATCTCAATACCATTGATGTGGATTTTTACAATGGGGCTATCTGGATTGAGATATTTTTGGACAATAGTTTTCCTCATCATAATATCAACAAATTTTCCTACCAATTGATTTTTTTTAATGTATTTTATTTTTCTTCCTGGTTTTCTAATACATAACTCCTTGATATTTTTTGCAAATATTGGTATTTCCTTTATGGCCTGGAGCAAATGAATTTTAATTTAAATATTATTAAGTTCATCTAGAATATCATAGTCTGATATAAAAAAAATTCCTTTCTATTCCCTTATCAATTTTAAGTCTTTCACGAAAAGTTGGATCTTATAAAGAAATAGAAGGTTTTTCTTGTTAGGTCCCTATATTACTAGTATAGTCCCTTATTGTTGTTAGTGTAACCCACTTATTGTTATTGTTGTACTCTTAAAACCCCGATATTGTTATTATTGTGCCCTTACATTATTATTGTTAGGTTGGCTAGGATTATATTGTGACCCCATGGACTCCTATATATAGAAGGAGATTTTGTCATTTGTATCATCCAAGAATTGTTCATTTATGTGATGTATTGGAGGTTTCCCCCACCAAAGTGGCTGATATCTAAGGTGTTGGTCTCTCTTTTCTTCTATTTTTGGAGTTGGTTTCATAACATTTGCTATCAGAGCTTTAGATTCTAGGGTTTCGTTGCTCCAAACAAGACATCATGGAAGTCTCACTATAAATTTTTTTCTATGAAGGTTCAGAAGCTGAAATTGTTACAGAGAAAAGCTAAAATCCTGAGGAACGCCATGTAAAGCTTTCAGAGTATTTTCGGAGATAGGATCTATGGAAGTTAGGGTTTTTAGGCTCCTGAATTTCACCTAAAACAGGTCATCGTGGAAGGTTCGAAAGATGAAATTTGTAAAAGATGAAGCTGAAATCCTGAGGAACGTCCTGTACAAATTTCAGATATTGGTTCGCAATATTTTTGGAGATATGATCTGTAGCAATTAGGGTTTGTTCAATCTCTATAATTTCATCTCAAAGAGGTGACCGTGGGAAAATCGTCATAACTCTTTCTCTAAGTGTCGTATTAGAATTATGTAAAAATTGGCCACAAGTACATAGACTGTAGTTTCTTGTATATCAATTTCATAGTCGAAGGAGGAAACAGTGACACGTGGCATGTTTTACAAGTGTGCTCTACTGAACCAATCTATAATTTGGTCATTGTGGAAGATCGGGCATAACTTTGCCTTGAAGAATCCAAATTAGGTCAGACCTGTGGCATTCGGAAGACGATTCAGAGTGCTAATACAGGGTCAGATGTCAAATATTGAAGATCTGAAATCACAGAGATAAGTCAATTTCAATATCAAACTCCTCAAAAGAAAGAAAAAGGTGTGTATTTTTTTCCCAATTGCATAAGTCTTGCTTGAATAATCAATTTGAATTGATTCCATGGGCATATTGTAGAATAGATATCAGTATTTGGTTCTAAAATGCCCCCTAAAAATAATTCAACACCCATTAAGCCTTCAGAAGGCTCTACTAAGGCTCATGAAGATGAATAAATGCAACATGACATATCAAAATTTAAAGAGCAAGTGCACCAAATTTCACTCTTGCAAAGAGAAACAAAAAATGAAATGGATGTTTTGAAGAAAAGTGTGGAATCTGAGATGGATGGTTTGAAGAAAGGCGTGGAATCTATGATGGATGGTTTGAAGAATAGTATGGAAGAAACAATGGAATGTTTGAAGGAAGACATGGAAGGTTTCAAGGAAGGTTTGTCAAAGTTGATACAATAAATAATTCTTAATTGCGAAAATATAGTAGAGGAAACTCATGATGAGAACAAAATAAATGTTAATAGTTATTTCATAAACTCTAATGTTGGATTGAAGAACCACCATATTATAAATATGGATATGAGGAAGTTTGAAGGCAAGGATCCCATAACATGGATACTACAGATGGAGCAATATTTTGATCTCAATAATGTGCAAAACACACAAAAGGTATGCAATGCAACTTTACATTTAGAACAAAAAACATTTGTATCATATCGATGGATTTTCTCCTGTAAAAAAATTGTCACTTGGTCAATTTTTATGGAGGAAATGATAGCACAATATGAGGATACAAAGAGCAACACCTTCTTCAGCCAATTGATAAATCTTAAACAAAAGGGTTTAGTGGTGGAGCACATTGAGGACTTCCAAAAATTGAATATAAGGGTGATTGATATTCCAGAGGAACATAGGATTGATGTCTTCATAGGGAATTTAAAGGATAACATCCAACATGAAGTTCACATTTGCGAACTTGATTCATTGGAGAAGGAATTCAGGTTGGCAAGAAAAATTGAATGTAAAATTATGGCAACAAGGAAGCCTACCACTCTGATATATAAAGATGGAAGTGTTGCTACTCCTAGACTTCCATAACCTACAAGGTTGACACCACAACAATTGGAAGAAAAAAGTGATTAGGATATCATGTGTTATGCTCAAAATTGAAAGTGCTTGGAACAAGACCGAACTTGAGCGACTGGAAAGGTCTCATCATTGTGATTCTAGCACTGCGAACGGTTCAAAAAATTGATGTCTTATGTGGAAGATATCACATTCTGTCGGTTTTCCCAAACAGTAAAATTTTTTGTGACTGGATGCCTAGTCATCATGCAGGTACAGTTAGTAGGTATATTCTAGGGAATATTCCCTTTTCTCACAGCCAACTAGATCGCACCATGTGGCATGTTGTGGGCCATTGATTTTTATGGCATGGAGATGTGTTTTTGACCATTGATGGATTTGTGTTGGACTGTCAGATGAGAAACACGAGGCAAGCCCAGAGGATGCCATGTGTCCTCATGAGGGTCTTGTAAATTTTTTTGGATGGCACAAGAGTCGAACTAGAGACCTTGGGCGCGGGCGCGGACAACTTGACCAGTCCGCCTACAAGTTGTTACTTAACCATTACATCTCCCGCATTCATTTATTGTATTAATAGTTATGTGTTGTGGGAGGGGACAACCAGCGGTCCCAACCCACTGGCAGCCCAAAATTGTGATCACATGATATATTCCAACCCCACAACATTTAACTTAAATGGCGACTGAAACCTAACCATCGGCAGAACAAACTGTTCACATGTCACAGTAACAATTAAAGGTTGTAATTGATTGTTAGTGGGGGCAGTTTATCTGGCGGAGAAAATTGCGTTCACATGGGTGCAGGGTAATGACTTTTAATCCCACATTTAGGAACCGTGACTCTGGTTCCTTGCCACCATGCGAGGTTTCTTAAAACTGTTAGACCGCAGAGATAACAGCGGGGGGTCGATATGTGACCACCCCACCCAAACTATTTAATGCCATAGTTAACATTCCATTAAAATTGGAGTGTGCCCCTAATTTTAGGTTTTTTCATTAAATTTAACTCCAGTTAATTGCCTATATCCACTTTTAGTGGAGTTTTTATAGCTGACATGGGGAAAAATGCATTGGGAGGTCAATTTTTGACCAATTTTGGTGAAACAAGAGTCTACCTAGACTAATTTGAGAATTTTGGAGCCATTGGTACAGAAAAAACAACCATTAGAGGTTTTTAAACACATGTAATTTTCAATTTTGAGAATAATGACAAAGAGGTACATGCCATTGGGAGCTGGACCAAAAGATGTAGCCTAGGAGGGGTGAACTGCTTCATCATGCCTACTGTGTAAAATTTATGTGTGATTGTATTTTTCTGTTATACACTATTGTTCAGTGTTTTTAAGGATTATTTTCATGCTTAAAGTTCACTAATTCATCTATATTTCATGGTTAAAACACTCATTCCTTAAGCAAACAAATGGTGACAAATTGTACATGTTTTTATTACTGAAAGGACACTTAGCAGAGAAGAACTAATAAACTCCTTTTAGATCAAGTTGGTATCAGAGCTAGAGTTTAATCTCTGGTGTTTTTATGTGAAAATATTCGTTAACTTTTTGCAAGGGTTTTCATGCTTACTAGGCTCAAGCTTAAGAGAGGAGAAGGAAAATTGGTGGAAACAAGAGGTTCTCAAAGAGAGCCACAACAAAGGAGGGAAAGAATGTCACATTCTCCACCACCTAGTTCACCTCCAAGAGAATCAGAAGAAGCAATAAGCATGCCTCCAGGAGAAGAAGAAACCCATGAAGAGGTGGATCCCAAAGAAGAAGAAAGAGTGTTCAGGAAAGCATTCCTTGACATGACATAAATGGTGAGAGTCCTTTATCAAGAAATGAATGAGAGACTAGAAGGAGAAGGATCCAAAATTCACAAGGAAGGTCAGGGATAATTAGGAGGCCACAATGATGAAGATAAATCAAAGAATGACAATGGAGGAAATTGAGGTAGTGGAAAGTCACCATCCTCACCCTCATCATCATCATCCTCTACTTCATCTTCAGTACACCAGTCACACAAGTCAAAGATCATTGGTAAAATTCCTTTTCTAAAACTTGATGTTAAGTTTGAATTTCCAACGTTTAATGGTGAATTTAATGCAGAAAATCTTGATAATTGGATTAGGGAATTGGAGTTCTATTTGAAAATTCAGAACTTTCATGATGATGATACCAAAATCTAACTAGCTTCATTGAGGATGGAAGGTGCATCTCTTGTTTGGTGGGAAGCCAAGACAAAGGAGGAGATCAAAAAACATGGTAAGTTTATTCTATCATGGAATGATTTCATTACTACAATCAAACAACAGTTTTATCCATTAGCTCATATGCAGAAAGCCATAATGAACTGGAAAAATTTTAGACAATTGAAAGGACAAAATGTACAAGACTACACCCAAGAATTTAGGAGAAGAGCTCTCTTATTAGTGGTAGATTTGTAGATTCAAGATACTTTGATCAAGTACATAGGGGGTTACATAGCTACCTTAAACATAATATCCTCATGTTTAATCCTACAAGTCTATATGAGGTATGTGCTCAAGCCACACATCTAGAAGCAAGAGGGAAAAATAGTTTTGAAGATGGTAGAAACAAACCTTTTAAGGGGAAAAACAAAGAGAAGACCTCAAAAGGAAAGGGAAAAATTAATTCATCTATCAAGAAAGATGGAGAGAAAGTGGTTTGTAAACATTGTTTAAGAGAAGGCCATGAAGAGAAAAATTATTGGAAATTACATCCTAAAAAGAGACCCAAGTTTAAAAATAACAAAGGGAAGCATAAAACTGTAGCTACAACTCAACATGACTTAGGAGAGGATTCAGGTGATGAAACCAAAATTACAGCCATGGCATTGAATAAAATGAAGGGGAAATAAATTGAAAAAAAACCCAGTACTAGTACTTCAAATTGTCACATACAAGATCCAAATGAAGAAGAGAGAATTGAATTGTTTCATGTGAGGGTCATATCCAAACATACCAAAATTGACACACTGATTTATAGTGGGTTACAAGCGGACTTAATCTCTGAATAATTGGTCAAGAAGCTTAATCTTGAGACCATTCCATGTCAAAAACCATATCCACTTGGGTGGATTTGTAAGGATGCAAATTTACAGGTTTCAAAGAAGTGCATATTGTGCTTTGCAATAACTGCACATTTTGTTGACACAGATGAGTTACATGTGGTTTCGATTCATATTATAGGTGTTGTTTTGGGTAGTAATTACTTGTATGATAGGACAACGATCTTCCATTGCCATGAAAACAAATACAATTTATTCAAAGATGGCAAGGAGTACATTGTTAGAGCACATCGCAAGAAGACAAATATTGCAATGGTAAATGCTGGAAAGGTAAAAAGGTTGGTGAATTCAAGTAAGAATTTTATTCTTCTAATGATTAAGCTTAAAGCTAATGTTAATCATGAGTCATTTGAAGATTGTGATCCCAAGTTGAAATCAGATTAATATGATGTAGTTGATGCACATCATGAGATGTTTCAGGAGCCAACAAGATTTCCTCCTAAAAGGGAGATTCAACATGAGACTCAGTTACAACAATATTGTCCTCTTCCAAACATCGGCATGTATCACATGTCGATAATGGATAATGCTGAAATAAAGAGACAAATCAAAGACTAGTTGGACAAGGGACTCATAAGGCCAAGCACTTCGCCATGCGGTTCACCCATAGTCCTGATTCTAAAGAAATATGGGACTTGGCACATCTGTGTCGACTTTAGAGATTTGAACAAGATTACGGTAAAGAATAGATACCCACTCCCAAGGATAGATGATTTTCTAGATCAGTTGAAAGAAGAAATTTTTTTCACTAAGTTAGATTTATGAAGTGGATATCATCAAGTAAGAATTGTAGAAAGTGACATATGGAAGACTGCATTCAAAACCAAACAAGGACTCTTTGAGTGGTTGGTTATGCTGTTTGGTTTGTGTAAAGCACCAAAGAATTTCATGTGTGTTATGGATAATGCTTTGCGTTCATTTATTTATGACTTTGTGATTGTGTATTTATATGATATACTCATTTTTAGCAAAACAAGAGAAGAACATGTCTTGCATGTAAAGAGGGTACTTGATGTTTTGAAGAAAGAGAAATTGTTTCTTAAGATGTCTAAGTGCGAGTTTGGAAAGAATTATATGATTTATTTGGGACACATTGTAGGAGAAGGCACATTGAGAATTTGTCCTTCTAAAGTGGAAGCCATTGTGAATTGTCCCACTCCAAAATCAGTAACCGAGGTAAGAAGTTTCTTAGGCGCAGGTCAGTATTGGAGAAATTTTATTGCTAACCTTTCTACCATAGAAGCTCCTATGCATGTAGTGACAAGTGTGAAGAAAGGCTTCCAATGGGGAGGAAAACAAAAATAAGCTTTTCAAGCTTTAAAAGACAATATCAGTTCATCTTCGGTCCTTGCATTACTTGATTTGAGACAACCATTCGAGATTCAAACAAATGCTAGTAATTATGCCATGGGCGTAGTACTTTTGCAGCATGGTAAGCCTATCGCTTTTCATTCTAAAACATTCAAGGGTGTTGTAACTAATTATCATACATATGAAAAAGAGCTATATGTGTTGGTACAAAGGGTCAAGAAGTGGCAACACTACTTGATGGGTAAAGAGACGATTATACATACCGATTACCAACCATTATAGTACTTGCAGTGATAAACAAAATTGCATCAATGATGACATTTCAGGTGGATGGGATTTATTCAAAAGTTTCACTTGGTTATAAGGTACAAGAAAGGTATTTTCAATAAAGTTTCTGATATGCTTTCAATGCCAATTATACGTGCTTCTACTTTTCCTAAAAATGATTCTAATGTACATGAGAGTTACACAGAATAGTATGCATCTGATGCTGATTTTCAAGATGTGTATGCTAGTTTGAGTTAAGGGAATCAATTTGAGGAAAATGGTTATCACATGCATAAAAATTCGCTGTTTCATTTGGGCAAGCTGTGTATACCACAAGGAGAGAGACTTAGTGTCATGAGAGAGGCTCATTCGTCTCTTCTTGCTTGACACTTTGGGGTAAGAAAAATAGTGGCGCATCTACAAAGGTATTGCTATTGGCCTAGCATGATAGATAGTGTGTCACATTCTATAAGAGGTTTTTCTATGTGTGCAACAAGAAAGCCTAGCAATAGGAAGTTTGGGTTGTATACGCCACTACCGGTACCATCAAGGCCATGGGAGAGTGTCTCCATGGACTTTGTTGGAGGTCTACCTATGTTAAGAAAACATCATGATTATCTTTATGTAGTTGTGGATATATTCAGTAAAATGTGTATACTTATGCCATGTAAGAAAACCATTACTGCTGAACAAACTGCTGAACTTTATTTTCAACATGTATGGGTTTATTATGGTTTGCCAACTTCTATTGTTAGTGACAGGGATTCCAAGTTTGTTGGGGATTTCTGGTCCAATCTTTGGAAGATGATGGACACAAAGTTGAAAAAAAATATTGCTTTTCATCCACAAACTGATGGCCAAATCGAGGTGGTGAATAGAACCGTTGTGAATTTATTGATAGGATATTGTAGCAAACATCCCAAGTTGTGGGATTAAAAATGGCATTACATTCAACACGCTTACAACCGGGCCAAGCACTCTTCTACAAATACTTCACCTTTTGAAGCCTGCTTTGGATATTTGTCGAAATCTCCATTAGACTTCATCTTTGAGAAGGATGCTCCAATTGATGGGCATAGTGATATTGACAAGGCTCAAAATTTCATTAAGAAAATTTAGATTATTCATCAACAAGAAGTTATCCAAGTCTTAAAGTATAACCTAAATTTGGCACAAAATCAATTGAAACAATAGGCAGATCAACATCACAGTGAGGGAAATTTTGATGTAGGAGACTGGGTATTTTTATGACTACAACCATACAAACAAATGTCCCTCAATAAAGCTAAGAAGGATAATAAATTATTTCCAAAGTACTATAGTCCTTACAAGGTGTTGCAAAATATTGGTACTATGGCATACAAATTGGAATTTCCTACTTCTTCGCGAGTGCATCCAATTTTCCATGTTTCATGCTTAAAGAAGGTTATAGGGGACAAACTTCCAGTTCAAAAAATATTTCCAGAACTTGATGAGGAAGGAAAAATCATATTGGAACATAAAGTAGTCACAGAAACAAGAACTAGACAGTTGCGAAATCGATCAATTTCAGATTATCTCATCAAATGGAAGAACTTACCCACTAAAGGTTCTACATCGGAGGATGAGAATTTTATACAGAAGCATACAAATATACTCAAGCATTCAGGAAAACACTTTTTTGAAGGAGAGGGGCATGTTAAGTCCCTATATTACTAGTATAGTCCCTTATTGTTGTTAGTGTAACCCCCTTATTGTTATTGTTATACCCATGCAACCCCAATATTGTTATTATTGTTTCCTTACATTATTATTGTTAGGTCAGCTAGGATTATATTGTGACCCCATGGACTCCTATATATAGAAGGAGGTTTTTTCATTTGTATCATCCAAGAATTTTTCATTTATGTAATGTATTGGAGGTTTCCCCCTCGAAGTGGCTGATTTCTAAGGCATTGATCTCTCTTTTCTTCTATTTTTGGAGCTAGTTTCATAACAATTCTACTAGAGGAACTATAGGATCTTATTTTATTAGTTCATCCTTTGATTTTATAGGAACATATTCCTCTAGAGGAATATTTTCTTGATCAATATTTGCCTCACTTTCATGAATCTCATCCTCTTTAGATTTTTGGATCACGATTTTTGGTGACTTATTTTGAAAAACTCTACCAGATCTAAGTTGGACATCATTTATACCAAATGGGGTTATCATACAAGCTTGAAATTTTAGTCCTTAAACATTATAATTTTTTTTTTTTTTAATTATTTGGATTAGGAAGTGTTTGAGCAGGCAGTTGATTTGAATTTTGAGGAAATGGTAATGAAATTTCCTGATTTGGATTTTGGAATTAAGGAGGTTAAGTGGGTTGAGGAGGATAATATTATGGTGGAAAAGAAGGATAAGGTTGTTGAAATTGAGGATATTCAGGATATTTTCCATAAGGATTTTTTCAACCTTTGGTCCAACATAGATTTTGAGATTGTGGGGGCCAATGTTGCCAAGGCATAAGTGTAGTCCAATTTTTTGGTAGTTGTGCATATGATTGAGTATTGAAACCTTGAGTAATATTTGGTTTCTAATTTTTCCATGGTATTTGTTAGTCATCAGTAATTTTTCCTATCTGTAGATGACTAAATATTGGTTCTATATTTCGAAAAACAAGATTCCTGAATATTGGAAGTTTTAGAAATCTCACTACCTTCATTATCCTTATACCAAAATTTTCACTATTCTACTCTTTTTCCATTCCATGGTTACCCTACCACTCCTAAAATATCCCTCATGGGATTGTGCCACTCATTTATATCCTATTTTCCCACCTATAACCTCATTACCCTATTTTTTCCTTTGCCCATCACTCCACTTCCCATCTAGGGTTACCAAACAACCTTTCCTTCCCATGTTCACCAGGTTCCTCAAGAACCGATGGTCTCAAAATTATCTCTGTAGGCTCTTTAGATAAATCAAATACATTGGATTTTGGATCTTCAATACATCAATTTGTCAAATACTTTGTTTGTATACTTGAAGACCCCAAACCAAGCTTCAGTCAAAGACTAGGTCAAAGGATCCTCACACTAGGTCATTAGGGTTTCATAGGTTGTAGAGTCTTCATTGGTGTTTAAAGACCTACTTTTCTTATGGTATAAGTTGTCTCAAATATAAAAGAATCTCAGCACATGGTTGTCCAAGAAAGATCATAAAATCTCCTAAGAAGACCACCTTATCAAGTTCAAGTTTTGCAAAAGGTAACTGTGCATTTTGAAATTTTTGTAGGAGTGTTAAAATGATTATCAGCAAAAATTTGGTAAGATAAGAGGCCTTCTCCTAAATGCAAACATTCATAGCAAATAGAGAGGAAGAAGTTTGTGTTCAAGAAGAATCAGGGTTTCTAAGCCTGATTAGGCCAACAGTGTGCCAAGCAAAGATCCAATGCAGCAAATCACATGAAGGAGGCACACCAAGAAAACCAAACATGAAGAGAAGTTTTTAAGAAATTATAGATGAAATAGGGAAAAAGGTGAGGTGATCTGGACATAAATGAATGAACGTGAAAGGGCTATAGAGAACTTAGAAGACAATAATGGTAATTGTTCTCAAGCATTCCATACACCTAGGGTTTTGGGACGGTGTTCAAAGGAGGTGAAACCATGGTTTGGACTCCATGATGACAACAAGGAAGGATTCTAAATATGTCACTATGTGTGAAGATCCCAAAATTATCATAGGAGTTTGTCATGCCTAAAAAGTGTTAAAGGATAGTTTAAGCTCTATGGTGCAGGTAAGGGAAGAAATAAAAGCTACCAGTGTGTGTAAACATCCCAAAAATTTGCCAAGGTAAAAGGTCTTACTGCCTCAAAGAAACAAGGATGTGAAGAGTCTTAGTAAGAAAGGTAAATTTAAGGTTTTCATCCACCTGCCAAGTAAAATATGATTTGAGCTTCAAGGTAAGGACAAAAGAAGTTTTGGAGATATTGCCACTATGTAAAGTTTCTGAAGTTGTCAAAAGTGAAGTTAGCATGCTTCAAAGATCAAAGGGAGAGCCACTTCAGGGTTCTCATAACAACTGCTGAGTGAAAGTATTGAATTATATAAACAAGCCAAAGAAATTCAATCTCGTGACTCAAACAAAATCTGTTGAACAAAGAGGTAAAGAGTATAAGTGTGTAAGGTTTAAATTATCATCTCAGGCACCTGCAAATCAGAAGTGGCCAAATAAGGTAAAGGGCATAGTTTGAATTCATAATGCATGTCAAAGGACAATTTTTGAAGGTGTTAATGTGTGAATTCCCCCAGAAGATGTTCAAATGAGCTTATTATGCTTCAAAATGAAACAAGAAGGTTCAAGTTCATCATATCAATGACCTACAAAGAAAAAAATGCAAAATAATTAGTAAGAAAGGGTGAAAAGGATGAGTCCAATATTGTGAAGGAAAACATAGGAAAATTTGAAAACACTCCTGTGTGCATCCCTCCAAAGAAAACATCAAGTGAAGGTGTCAAATCAAGGAGCAAGAGAAAAAATCTACTTCAGTATTTTTTTCACCTACAAGCAAAATGTACAAAGAAATATCAGAAAAAGTGAAAGGGGTCTAAAAAAAATTAGGGAAGTGGGTTCTAAAGCTAAATTTAAATCCTTTGCCTATAAAAGATCATCTAACATTTCAGCAAAGTCATTTTTTCCTTGTAAAGATCTTCAGAGAAATCAATAGGAGAAACTGTGAGTTTTCAAATCGATTTCAGGAAAGTATACCTGGTGATGCGAGTTCAAGACCACGTTGCACGCCTGGAGTCGAGTGTTGCATCCTTGCCGAAAAACCCTATGTAAGTTTACAAAGAGCTGTGCGCCTGTGAGTACGTGTTGTGCACCTGGCCGAACGCTGTGCATTTACCTGGCAGACCCGATAGGCTCTACAGAAAGACTGTTGCGCTGTGTGCCTAGCACGCAACCCTGCGTGCAGCCCAACCCGACACCTCGTTCACACGTTGCACGTTTGGCCGACCCGACACCTCGTTCACATATTGCACATTTGGCCGCCCCGATAGCTCGTTCACTGGTGCGCTGCGCGTTTGGCCAAGAGGGCCTCCTGCACTTAAAAACCCTTAAAGTTAGCTCAAAAACACCTCCATGCTGCCATCAAAGGTTTCTAAAGCATCTCTATGTGGTAAGTGGATGTCCTAAACTCCCCTCCAAGAATTTGATGGTTTTTAAAGGAATGAAACCCTAAGTAAAGACCTAAGTTTCATGCTAAAAACCCTAATTAAGCTTCCCTCATCTGCAAAAAAGGAGATATCAATCAAAACAGGGATAAAGTAGTGTGGTTGCAGTGATTTGAAGTTTCTCATCCATCAAATCTTAAAGGCTCTATTCGATACACTGAAAACAAAGTGACCTTACATTTCCCTCTCCATTTCAAATTTAACATCAGTGCAAGTTGTTGTCAAAGAAGAATTATAACAAGCAGCTGAGTTTGTCCTTGAGTTTTGCCTCTCCCTCATAGTCATACACTTACACCTTCATTCATCCCTCTCACTCACTTGTTAAAGGGCTGCCCTTTCACCACCATTCCAATTCCTTTTTCATATCAGTTTCACAAGTAGAGCTAGGGTTTTCAAGGGAAAAATTGTCAAAATGTCAAGGGAAGGTAACAGTGATAGTGTTGAGGAAGGCCAAGTGCCAAGAAGGCATCAACATAGAGGTGGGAGGATTAACATGTTTGAACCACTAAACACAATGGAGCTTAATGCATCTCCCCTAACTGTCTCATGCTTCCAAAATGTGGGCTGCTATCAATTTTGTGAGAAAGTACAGTATGTGCAAAATCACCCCTAGCTGACTAGGCTCTTCATCCTTAACCTACATGAGAAACAATTCAATATTGCAGGGGTAAAATTTGATCTGTCTTTAGATGCCATTGTTATTTCCACTGGGATACCCAGTGTTGGTGAAAAGTGGTTCAAACAGGGAAACTTAGACATAAGCCACTATGAGCCATTCCTTAAACCCAGATACAAAGACTAAAATAAATCCATATTTCATTTTTCACATTTGCTTGAGAGGCATGCACCCATGATGAGGGTCATTATGAAATAATTTACATGTGAGGGAAGGTTCTCTAGGCTTTATTCCTATCACATCAGGTTTCTCATGCACTTTACTAGGGTTAAGATGCTCCACCTACCTTACTATCTCTACAAGAGTATTGATAAGATGTCTTATATTGTACAAAAGAGATACCCTTCATAGAAAATGTAGAGCCTCTTCCACCACTCTCTCATAAAAATGGTTGTGATGCATCAGTTGCAACAAAAGGGTATTCCATGGGAGGTTTTCATTGCCCACGAGATGTTCACCAACCCAAAACCCCATCCTTAGCAAAGTGTGCCTTCATCATCTCATCCTCCTATCCTTACTCCTCCATCATCTCCTGCTGGTCATGTTTCACAACCTACACATATACCTTCACCTCAAGACAACCCTCTTTCCTCACCCTCTCCTAATGTATCAGACAAAGAAGGAAGAGACAATGAGCAGTCAAATGAAAATGAGGGAGAAGGTAATGATCAATCAACCAATAATGAAGAAGAAGAGAGTGAAGAAATGAGCCATGATGGCCATAGGTCAGAGGAGGTAGATATGAGTGAGAATGAGGAAAAAAATGATGAGGCTGTTGTCAGTAAAGTAAAAAACAATGCAGAACTCAGTGAGGAAGAATCAAGCAGGGAAAAAGGCAGTGAAGTTAGCATGGAAGATATAAATGATACAAAGGGAAAAGATGAAGAAAGAAGCAAAAGTAATGATGATGATGATGTTGAAAATGACTCACAGAACCAAGATAGTAGTGAATCTAATGACAGTGATAGTCTTGGTAGAGATGAGGCAGAAAATGTTAATGAAGAATAGGCCACTGAGTCTAAAAAAAATGAGGCTCATAGTGATGATGAAGGAAGTGCAGAAAGCATGGAGACAGAAGATAATGAAACAAATGTTGATGAGGCACAAGTTAGTGGATCAGAAGCAAAAACCAATGATGAAGAATACAACAAGGAAGTGAGACAAGATGTCAGTGAGCCAAATAATGATCACCATGATGTTAGTGAGGACAGTGAGGCTAATAACAGTGATAATATTGGCAGTGATAAAACAGAGAGCATCAAATATGATAGTGGGTTGAAGGGCCATGACAGTAATGGTGATACCAATGAGGAAATCAGCCATGAAATCCATAAGGAAAACAAGGATATCACTGATGTTGATAGTCATGATGGCAGTAATGATGAAGACACCAAAATGAGCACAATTGAACCTTTTTATTTGATTTATCAAAGAGGAAGTAGGCATGTGTTTTTTGCCTCTAAAAGGCAAGGGGCCATGCCTTCCACTTCAACCAAGCAGCTGGACAAGTGAAAAGAGAGTGTCATAGAGGAAAAGGAAGAAGAGAAACATGAGATTGAGTAGGAATTTGAACTCATTCATGTTGACAGTGGTGATGAGAACGAGGCAAGGGTCTCAAGAATGCTGCTCAAAGATAAGGATGCCCAAATCAAAGATTTTCAAGCCAACCTAGCTAGGGCTAGGAATGTTATTCATTATTATGATATTGAGAACAAGCAACTAGAAGCACAAAAGGCCACTTATGAGGTCAGGGAAATCAAAGCCTGGAAAGTGGCTGAGAGGACCAAGGTTAGAATTGATGAAGTCTTGGGTGTTTTTTATGAGAGTGAAGATGAAGAAGGGTAACTATCAAGGAGAAGGCTAAGAACAATGGGTTTGAGGAAGGCCTTGGCCAAGGAGAGAGAGAAAGAGGAAGCCTTGGAAGAGTAGCTCACTCCAAGAGAGCTGCTTGCCAAAGAGATAGAGTATGATCGGGAGCCCTATACACTTGGAGGATGAACAAGAGAAGAGACAAAGGGACCTTGGCCTTCAGAAGAAGATGGCCAAGCATTATGCGTTGAGAAATCAAATTGCAAGGGCCAAGCTCAAAAGAGCCCTTGCCAAAATTCAAGCACTCATGGAGGAAAAAGACCAAGAAAACCCTGAAATCCTAGCTGATGCTTCTCTATAGGCATCCCAAACACCATGAGGGAGATATTTGCAAATTTTGGCAAGTTTTTGGAAAATTTTGGTTTTCCATTGTTTTTTAGGGCCAAGGCGCTGCGATTTTTCTCAGGGAATCCATTGGAGGTAAACTCTACATTTTTGGAGTGCTTACGCCAAGGGCATCATGCACACCAAATTTCAGATCATTTGGAGTAGTTTTGGTCCTCCAAAAGGCCCAAAAACATGTAAAATTTCACCTTTTTGTCTTGTTTTCAGGGCTGGCGCTACGCCCTTAGCAGTCTTGGGATTTTTTGTTTTTGAACTAGTGAATGAAGTCCAATCAGAAAAAAGTGGGCCTTTTTGGAAAGTATACTTGATAGGTTTTCCAACACACCATCACGGAGCTCATTCCGACATCGGGAAGGCCTTCAACATTCAGCTACAAGATGACTCATTTTTCCCATGCAGGTGCTGCACCCTTGGACTTCACTATTGCGCCCTTATCTGCAAAAGTCAACAAAAGACATTCATTTATGGAAAATAGATATTTTATGGTTTTTTGGGCAAATCACTCCAAATTTAGGTGTTAGAAGTTATTTTTACATTTCTTTCATTAGATATTTTATGCCTTGGGCCTTGCATGGTCTCTTCGACATAAATGGTATTTATAGGTATTTATGAAATTTTAAAACCCTAGTTATGATTTTGGGTCCTCTTTTCTTGTTAAATAAAACATTGAGGCCTCATTGTACATATTGGATAATTATTGAGAGTAATACATAGACTTTGAGATTGAAGAGAAATTTGGCTTTGGTTTTTTTGGATAGCTTCGCTTGCTTGACAATGGGGAAGGATCACTTGTAGGATCCCTAAGAATATTTAATGGTGATGTGTTCCTTATTTAGCTCTTTTTTTCTCATGTTATCATCTTGTTCCATCTTTTTATTGCAGTAAGACAAAATTTTTAGGCTAAGAAATGTTGTTTAGAGACACCTTAGCTCTGTTTGTTCTCTATTGCTTCTATGTTTTCCTCTGCTAGGTGAGCTTAGAGAATTATTAGTTGCTCTTTAGACCCACTTGTGCTTGTTTAATTAAAAATGATTCAATGAAGCAAATGTCAAGGTATTTTTATGGTTACCCTGCTGTTTGTCATTACTTAAACATTGTTTTCAAGGTCTTTTACTTTGAAGTATTGCTGATTAAGTTTAGCTAAAGAGGTGTATGATTTATAGCCTGATTGATGATGTTAGGAGTTCCCTCTTCCTTGATCTCTGCTATATGTTTATCTTAAATGTTTTCTTAGCTTGAAGGTGAAATCACTAGAAGATTTACAACTTTCTTGCCTTCTATAGTTCACTGGATTGTTGTCTTCATGCTTACTTGCTAGGGTTTAGTCAAAGAAGTTATTGGTATGCCATACCTTTGATTATTGCCTCATGTTTAGTAGTCTTAAATGCCATTCTTGTTAAAGGTATTTGTTGAAGGATTCTTAACTGCCCTTTTGCACTGATTCGGGGTAAAATCTTAATACCCTTCACCAAGACCTTTTACTTCGGTTGATAAATAGAATTGCATTTAATTAAGACGTTAAAGAACTGAAATGAAAAATTGTAGCTGTAAATAAGAGGGACATAGATGAACAAGATCAACAATCATAAGAACACGTCATTTGATGATGGAGTTCGTCCAGGAGGGACTACATCTTCGGGGGCCTCGGTGTCAAGATGGTGTAGGTCGTTGCATTATGTGTTGTATGAAGAAGATGTACATGGATGTGATTTCCTATGACATACAAGGAAAAATTGCCCTCACACAGGAGTGGCTTGACTTCTTTAAGAGATATTCCACTGCAGAACTCTCATACATAAAGAAAGACTCATATTAGTATGACCATAGCTGACATGTAGCAAATAAGAGTATCCCACCAATCTTGGCAAACAAGGGATCTCAAAAATACACATAGCAAATAAGAGCATCCGGCCAATGTGGCATAAAAGGGACTCATACATAACACAAATCCATAGCTGAAAGTACATCAATAACAACACAAAGAAAGATCCCACGACTCATGTATCAACCGGGATCTGCAAGGCATAATGCATCTCAAAGAAAAATAAATAGAGAAGTACATGGAATCCACATCATATACCTCATGTTGCCATTTGCTGAAGGCTGAGCAACTCTACGGCTGAATCTGAAAACACCATCAATATTGTGGCATCGAAAAAGGTGAAAACGACTGCTCATGTGAAATACAGCCTCGGCTGTGTACTTCCAAAAACTGTTTTGGCATTCATCGGATGCGTAGACGCCATGGACTAAGACGGCATCGAGTAGTGCTGAAATGACATAAAATTTGTCTCATTTGGACAAGTCAAAATTTCACCCTCCTGAAAGTTGGCCTCAATCAAGGTTCCGCCTGCCTCTTTTCTGGCTCATGGTTCCACTGCACCTGCAATAAAAAAATAATAACTCTGGAAATCCGTGCACGATCTCCTCAGATTCCGTGCCCATGCTTGGTTGCAAAATAGCATTAAAACTCAGAAAGAAGCTGACCACTCCATCTTAGGTCCTCCCTGACGCCCAGAAAAAGGGCGCAACGCCCAAGTCACGGGTTTTATATAAAAACTTCAGGCGGATTTACCAACGTATGTAGTTGGTGTAATGATAAATTGAGAAAATTGTTAAGCAGAGGTCGGGGGATCAAATCCTGCCTCCCCACAAAACCCGCATATATCAATTTTTAAACTGGCATTTGTTTTGAAGTACCAAGTGTGGGGGCTAGGCCCGCATTGGGCAGCCTGCCCCACAGCCTTGTCGGCTCCGTAGCGTGGTGTGAAGTGTGGGTTAGGGCGGCGGAGTTAACAGACCCGCCCCACCCCTATTTGCATAGCTTTTACAGCGGTGGTAGTTCTGTGGGGTCTGGCGGGGGTCATGGCATGCTAGCCCATAAATATATATATATTTTGTTTAATATGACATGCAGTCGGGTGGGGTGGCGGGGGTGGTGGCCTGCCACCCCTTTTTTTTAAATAATTTTTGTTTTTATAAAACAAATTATGCCTTTTGAAAAATTCGGTTTTGGACCGAAGGAGGCAATTTAAACAGGCCACAAATTTGCCCGAAATCTGGCCTAAGCTTGCCGGAATTCGGTGGCCGGAAAAAGTCGAATTTGCGCCTTCCTTAAGGCTGTCCAATCACCAAGTCAACCTAGAACTTTGACCGCTTATAACTTCTTCATACGGACTCGGAATTGAGTGTCGTCTGCGTCGTTGGAATCAGAAAGACAAGATCTAAAACATGAACCTAGTTTGAAGATCTTTTGAACACTTTGATTTTTGAGCCTTTTACTCAGGCCACTTGTACTTGTACATGTTTAATCCACCTGGATCAATCCTCCCCACTGAGGAGCTTTTGGTCCTCCAAAAGCATCAAGCTTTACCTATCATCAATTGTCTCCAAATGTCGTTGAAAGGCACATCATCACATGACTCCTTCACCTGACGTACTTCAGAATCAAAATGCAAAGCCAACACCTGCAACTGCTGCAATGCAAATGTCTGAAAAGGCACATCCCTTGAAGACTCCTTCACTTCACGTACTTCAGAATCAAGATGCAAAGCCAACACCTGCAACTGATGAAATGCAAATGTCTGAAAAGGCAAATCCCTTGAAGACTCCTTCACTTCACGTACTTCAGAATCGAGATGCAAAGCCAACACCTGCAACTTCTGAATTGCAAATGTCTGAAAAGGAAGATCCCTTGAAGACTCCTTCACTTAAGTCCTTTGGAATCGGAATGCCAACACCTGCCTAAAGCTGCAACGAACATTACATTCTCAATGTGACCAAAAATGACCCAGATATTTCCATACTTGCCACGAGTTTATAGCATGTACTCGGTGGTCAAGTTTACAATAAAATGGAAATCATACCTCAACAAAATTACAAGACCAGACCTCATCGTCGCATTTCAAAGTGATGGAAAAACTCCTCATCACTTTTACATGAAAGAAATGCATCAGATGACTCATACAACATGATCAATACATAAACGTCGTATCTCGAAGTGATGACAACACATCATCACTTTTTACATAAAATATATCTAACACATGACTTATAAAACAAGGCCAAAAAAATTTCATGGTCACTTAAACGAGTGATGGAAACACACCATCACTTTCATAATAAAAATGCGACAAATGACTTACAAGCGTGGCCATGACAAGCTTAACATCTCTAGAAAAAAATAATATAGAAGAACCACTTCTCATATATTAAAACGAGTGGATCATTTCCCTGTGGCGAACTTGCTTGTCGATTAGCTCTTTCAACTAGTGTATGCATGGGCTCTTTGGCTTTACGGCGCTGCTCTAGATGAAGTTTCCAGCATGTGGCTCTTTGGTGGCCACTTCGGTCGCAATGGGTGCAAAAGTTATTTTTCCTCCAAAATTGCTTAACTGATTTTCTTTCATGTTGGGGAGAAGGCTTTTTGTGCCTATTCCTCCTTTGTGCTGCCATCCTCTTCCAGCACTCAGAAATCACATGGTTATTTAAACCACAAAATAAACAAGTTTTACGATGCCATATTTTATGACCGTGGTTATCAACATTCTTGTAATTAAAATGCACTCTGGAATAATGAGACTTAGTATACCTTCTGTGGTGGTCTCTGGTGCCATCATGATGATGGGAGCTCACCTCAGTTCCTTCACTGCAACGTGTACTGCCATGGAACGATGGAAAATTGTCCCTATCATTCCTCTTCCTTGGAGAGTTCATCATTATCTGTTTTCCCTTGATGTCCTTTGAACATCCTTCGCCAGTGTACCCCAAACCTGCATAACGAGGTCGTTGCACAACCTCCAAAGGTTCGGTTATGCGTTGGCCACGAATGCCAAGTCCTCCTCCTCTGTACCCCATTTTGGTGAGGAGTCTCATGCCGGTACCTGTGATGGGTATCTCCACACTTCCAACTGAAATGACATCATGTGAAGAAACTAAAGAAAAATCAACACTGTTTACCTTAGGTGTTGATTGCGAAACAGATGAAGAAATTTGTTGTAAGCCTTCATTGCGCTTCACTTCCGTCACTACCTTTGACATGGCTTGTAGCTGAAGTTGCATCTGTTGCATATCCTCCTTCTCTTTCTGTATGAATGCTTTTAAGGCATCATGATCTCTCTGAAGAGTTTCGTTGTTGTGTTTCAAATCTTCCCACGCCTCTGTCGTGGCTTGCAACTGAAGCTGCAACTGCTGCTTCTCCTCCTTCTCTTCATGTAGGAACACCTTCAAGGCATCATGATCTACTTGGAGAATTTCATTGTTTCACTTCCAAGCTTCCCACGCTTCTGTTGTGGCTTGAAACTGAAGCCGCAACTATTGTTTGTCCTCCTTCTCTTTGTGTAGGAGGGTCTTCAATTCTTCGTTCTCTTCTGCTTGTTTTTCGTAAGCCTCGTACAGTATTTCCTCTTTCTCGGACACCCTGAGCATGGTTTCATACATGTCCTTGACACTCTCCATGGCTCAACTCAGCGAAAGTTCAATGTTCACGCCTTGCAATCCAATTAGCAAGAATACCTGCTCTGATACCACTTGATCCAGGGTAAAATCTTAATACTCTTCACCAAGACCTTTTACTTCGGCTGATAAATAGAATTGCATTTAATTAAGATGTTAAAGAACTTAAATGAACAATTGTGGCTATAAATAAGAGGGACATAAATGAACAAGATCAGCAATCATAATAACACGTCATTTGATGACGGAGTTCTTCCAGGAGGGACTACATCTCTGGGCCTCAGTGTCTAGATGGTGTAGGCCGCTGCATTATGTGTTGTATGAAGAAGATGTACATGGATGTGCTTTCCTATGAAATACAAGGAAAAATTTCCCTCACGTAGGAGTGGCTTGACTTCTTTAAGAGATATTCCACTGCATAACTCTCATACATAAAGAAAGACTCCTATCAGTATGACCATAGCTGACATGTAGAAAATAAGAGTATCCCGCCAATCTTGGCAAACAAGGGATCTAAAGACATAATGCATCTCAAAGAAAAATAAATAGAGAAGTACATGGAATCCACATCATATACCTCATGCTGCCATTTGCTGAAGGTTGAGCAACTCTGCGACTGAATCTGAAAACACCATCAATCTTGTGGCGTCGAAAAAGGTGAAAATGACTGCTCACACATGGAAATCTGACACCGGCATAACCCACTTCCAAAAGTGGCTAAAAATCGAAAACTCAGATGTAGAAACTGAGCATGCCATCAGACTCGTGGCATCAAGTGGTGCTGAAACGACATAAAATTTGTCTCATTTGGACAAAGTCAAAATTTCACCCTCCTGAAAGTTGGCCTCAATCAAGGTTCCGCCTGCCTCTTTTCTGGCTCATGGTTCCACTGCACCTGCAATAAAAAAATAATAACTCTAAAAATCCATGCACGTTCTCCTCGGATTCCGTGCCCATGCTTGGCTGCAAAATAACATTAAAACTCAGAAAATTCGTGCTCCATCTTCGTCCTCCTTGGCCTTGGGCGCACTGTGCAAATTCTGGGTTTATATAAAAACTTTAGGCGGATTTACCAACGTATGCAGTTGGTGTAATGGTAAATTGAGAAAATTGTTAAGGAGAGGTTGCGGGATCAAATCTCGCCTCCCCACAAAACCTGCGTATATCAATTTTTAAACCGGCATTTGTTTTGAAGTACCAAGTGTGGGGGCTGGGCCCGCATTGGGCAGCCCGTCCCACAGCCCCTTGTCGGCTCCATAGCGTGGTGTCAAGAGTGGGTTAGGGCGGCGGAGTTAACAGCCCCGCCCCACCCCTATTTGCATAGATTTTAAAACAGCGGTAGTTCCGTGGGGTCCGGCAGGGGTCATGACCCGCTGGCCCATAAATATATATTTTTTTTGTTTAATATGACATGCAGTCGGGTGGGGTGGTGCGGGTGGTGGCCTGCCACCCCTTTTTTTTAAATAATTTTTGTTTTTATAAAACAAATTATGCCTTTTGAAAAATTCGGTTTTGGACCAAAGGAGGCAATTTAAACAGGCCACAAATTTTCCAGGAATCAGGCCTGAGCTTGCCAGAATCCGGTGGCCGGAAAAAGTCGAATTTGTGCCTTCCTTAAGGGTGTCCAATCACCAAGTCAACCTGGAACTTTGACCGCTTATAACTTCTTCATACGAACTCAGAATTGAGTGTCGTCTGCACCGTTGGAATCAAAAAGAAGAAATCTAAAACATGAACCTAGTTTGAGAATATTTCAAACACTTTGATTTTTGAGCCTTTTACTCAGGCCACTTGTACTTGTACATGTTTAATCCACCTGGATCATGCACCTACCATGTTCACAATTTTATGTTCATTTCATTCACATAAAATCTTTAGAGCCATTTGACTTTGTTAGATTTTACCTATGATACACCCTACACCTATTTATTAAACTCCTTAAGACCTTTGTAGACTCCATAGCCCAAAGGCTTAACAATATCTCACTCTATCTAAACTGCTTGACAACCTACCCAACCAACCAAACAAACAAACAAAACCTAAACCTAATAACTAGCCTAAAATCAAACCCTAAAATCAATAAAGTTCAGATCTTTTACACAAACATAGAGAGAGCCCTCTCTAAGTCTAGGAAGGCTAGGTCCTAGGACTCCAAAGACTGGTTTGATGTTACCCCTATTCATTTGTTCTGCAAATCTAACAAATTACGGGGAACTAACATAATGGCATTCACGGTGGGACCTCTGGGTCAATAACATCCTAAGTATCTCTTAAGAACTCAAAAAACCTCTGTCAGACTTTAAAAACTCAAGTGTTAGCCAAGAGTAGTATCTGATTGATTCTCCATACTAGAAAAATGATGACTCAACTAGAAGACACTCATTAAAACCTTAGTGTTATTAAGAAACTCAGAAAACTCCAAAAACATCTCTAGATTGGTTTTTTTCAATTTTTGGTGGTGGACCACAAGTACATATCCTCAAAATAGTAAAACAAGATCCACCTGGCGACTCCACTAGCCTCTAGTAGGCCTACTAGCTCCACTATTTGTCATAGACTCCCCTGGGAATACACTAATCAGTCACAAAATTCTTGAACCCAATCACTCATTGTGTGAGCTTAGTACCCTTGCAGATAGGTATGTTTTCAAGACACTCCTAAACTTTCAGCCTCTCTGCATCATTGAGTTTGAAATTTGGCTTCGCAAAGGATAAGCACCAGATCTCATCTTGACCCTAACCCTCCTACCATAGTTGATGACCTAGAAAATATTTTATGGAAAACTTCTAGGATTGAAGATTCAACTATTGTTAGGACCATTCACAAAGCAAGCTCTATCCCTGAGAACCTTACAACCTTGCAAGATCCCCAATTTGACTTATACCATAGAAAGAACCTTTTTAGAACTAAGTATCAAAGTGGGATAGACGAGACAAACCTTGAGCCCATAGATTTGTAGCAGAGTCCTAGTATAGAAGCATCTCCTTCCACTCCTCCTGATTTTCAGCCTCTCCACCACTTTGGCTCTTTTCATTCCAAGTCTGCTCAAAATCAGTTTGCTGCTCCAAGTACATCTAGCACCCCCATTCACACACCCACTATGCAAACCACTCCACTTCACCCCCCACCTCCTCTCACAAACCCTCCCCTTGTAAATCCTCCTTGGATTCCATTACCTCCCATCATGGCAGCATGGTATGCCCCCTTGGTGCTACCAGAACCTTTAATACCTTTGCCACATGACTACCAATCCAAAATCCCTCACTTTACTAGAACTAACTCTACCACTTCCCAACAACATGTAGATAGGATGAATGATGACTTTGAGTATCAAGAGATAGAAGAGAAGACCATAAAAATGAGGATGTTTGCCCAAATCGTAGGAGGTGAAGCCAAGAAATGGTTCATAAACTTGACTCCTATCAGCATACATGATCTCCCTGTTGAGCCTCAAAATTGTGCTTTCTTTCATCTTACTTTACCTCATTTTCCTTTGTCCATTGCTATCCTAAACCCAAGTGATCAATGAATTTAGTTAAAATTACTTTTAGAATGATTAACCTGACTGACTTGCTAAGTTTTATGATTTTTATCATTGTAATGCATTTTGACCGGAACTAGCTGCAGAATGCAGACATTCCATAGCTAATCGGCGATTCTGCAGCTGTCTTCACGTTTGAGTATGTTCCAGGTGGCCTCTCAAGAAAAACCGCATATGGGCATATTCCACGTCATGTCTACATGGTTCGTTGCTCACCATGAAGGAAGAAACGAATTCTAGGTATGGTTTTGGAACGTGGGAACACATTTAGGAAGGCAGACTTCTATTAGGACTGTCTCAGTCCAGATGTCTTTTTCCTTTTTACGCAGCCACTTCAAGAGTCCTAATGTGATTCTGATAAGGAAAGACAATGTTCCTGAAATTTTTGCAAGTCTTGTTATGTGCATTTGTTATATAAACACTTGGGAAACCGAGAGCTAGGCTAGATTTTGTTCTAGATTTTGCTTAGATTCTGTGCTACATTTCTGAAGTCGCAGACTGCTCTGTTCAAGTTATTTCAATTTTAATGAAGCAGACAGTGTTGTTTTGAAAGCGTTGATTTGATTTGGAGTTAGATTCCGTCAGGTGGTAGAGGGCCCCTCCCTCTTGCACGGATTTATTTGCGTAATTTAGATAAGTATTCTAGCTGCCTTTACGTTTTTTGAATTTGAATTAGTAGTTGTTTTTATTAGCTACTATAGTTATACTCATTCTAACTCTTCCAAAAGATCATAATGATGAATGGGAAATGGCTATAGTATTGTAGGATTAGAAGTTGAATTCGTAGTTTCTTTTATTAGTTACTGTAGTTATACTCATTCTAACTCTTCCAAAAGATTATAATGATGAATGGGAAATGGCTATAGTATTGTAGGATTTAATTGTAATTTTTGTTGTTCACTATCACAGTTACACTTGTTCCAAACACTCTTCCACAAGAAGAAACTCTTCCAAGAAATTCTTAAGGTGTCCAAGGCATAACCGTGATAATGAATGTTTTAGTTGTGTGTTTTCACTAAGTACCATAGTTGTTCTTGCTCTTAAACGCTTGTCCAAAATATCATAATGATGAGTGGGAGATGGCTATGATATCTTAGTTTTTCATTGCTTTCAGTCTTTATGTTTACATCTGCACTCAATTACACAGTCAGGATTGTTCTAAAAACTCTTCCACAAGAAGGAACTCTTCCAAAATACCAATCATGATGGACAAACAAACTGTATAATTCCATAGAATAATGCATGATAGCTTAGTTAGGATGCTCCGGAGTTTAATTGCACTTAATTCATGCTCAGTTGTTTGGTTTTAAGTTTGATAATGACTTGTAGTTCAGCTCTGTTTTAGACTAGTGACATCTTAAGTTCAGTTTTAGCTTAATTCATTGCATTTGCACTCCACATTTAGTTGTCATTCACTGCACATTAGATTACTTCAGTTGTTAAGATTAACAAAACAGTCTTCATTATTTACAAACCTCTTCTTGTTCTAAAATCTATAATTGCTTCATAACCACATGAACAGAAGACAATATCATTGTAAGGCCTGAAGTACCTCTGCAATTTCCTTATCATTTCATAAACAGAGCCCTCCCTCAAAAGACTACTTTGAAAAGAAATCAATAACTCTTGAGTAAGGTTTTGTGACATTCAATTAAATTGCATAATAGAGTTAGGAACTAGTCCTAGAATAGAAGATCTTATGATGGTATAAATGTTTTATTCCAAATATGCTTTAACAAATCTCTAATCAAGGATGAAATGTTGCATCATTATAAGTTAGTTGTTCAGACTATTTAGTTAGGAGGATTTGCATATTTAGTTGATCATTTCTCAAGTTGAGTTTATGTTTTGAATCATTTCCTTAGAAGTCATTATCAAGCTTTATTTCTGCTTAGTCATAGTTTAGATTTACTTCAGTGTTTGCAATTGCATTTGTCATTTGTCATCAACCAATTAGGCTTCATTCTGTTTTTAATCACCAGCTCCTTTCCATTAGCTTTCTAGTCATCTTTCTTGTGAACATAAAACCACCAAAAGACCAAAAACATCATAAATCATCACAAAAGACCAAAAAACATCACAAAACACTACACACAACGCATTAAGAAACAAACACCTAGGTACATACAGTACACTTCACTTCAGCAGTTTACCAACCCTGGTTGACAATTAAATGAGCTCAGTTTAGGAGACTAGATTGAGACCAAACACTTCCTTCCCTCTATCAAACATTAATAAAAAAGTGGGAAATTAAGAAAAACCTTCTCCAAATCCTCTCAGAGTATAACAACCTTAAGGGAAATGTCGGGGAAAGTGTCCAAGACTATTGCACCAGGTTCGATAGTGTTTACAATGCACTCCCACCGCACATGAAACCCCCACAAGGCCTAGCCTTAGTGAAATTTCTAGAAGGTTTTGATCCAGACATGGCCTATCAATTGAGAGTGAGAGATCCTTTAACTTTAGAAGACATGCAAAGGGGAGTTGTGAGTGTAGAGGCCAACCTGATTGAAAAGAGGGCTAGGATGAGGTGAGAAAAGAAAGTCACATACAAATATGAAACCATAGCCTTCACATCTGATGCCAAGATTGACAATCTAGTGAGGGTAATGGAAATAATGATGGAAAGGATCAACTTGAGTTAAAGAAAACCTCCTAGGGAAAACCAAGAAAATACCCAAAACAGAAATAGAAATCAAAACTTCAGAAGAGACCCTCCCCAAAACAGGAAAAGAGACAATTACCAACAAATGAAGCCTCATTCCAAGAAATCTATGTAGATGAAGAGGAAAGAGAGACTGAACAACCAGAAGAAAACCATGTAAACTTGATAGACTCTAATAATAAGGGTGATGTTTTTCTCACTGAAGAAGAACAAGGTTTATCTTCCTCAAATCAAACTAAAACAAACTATGAGGATTTTGAAGAGTATAAATTAGGATTTGAAAATTCCATAATGGAGGTTCATAGGCAATATGACCTTCGGATCAAGAAAAAATGAGAAGCCTCCAAGAAAAACAAACTAGACACTGTTATTAGGAAGACCCTTGAAAACACTTCTAAGAAGACAGCGGAGAACACAAACACCATGGCTAAGAAATCTGATCAAAACAAAGACAAAACTAGCCAACAAAATGGTGACCCAAGTTGCCATAGTACCTCTACTAGTGGCCCTGAAAAAACTCTTTTGACTAAGGTTCCAAATCAGAATCAGCAAACTAAAAGTGCAAAAAAATCATGGCTGATAAAACTGATGTAAATTTTCCCAAAACACAAATACCTTTCAGTTTTGAGGAAGATATTGCCAAAATCAAGATAACCATACCTCTTATTGAACTAGTAACTCAAGATGTGTACAGGTCCCAAGTTTTGAAAGTTTTGAACATAGGGAATGACACTGACACTCTAAACTTGACTGATGACAAACCAGAGCTGTTGTTTGGACCTGAGGTAGAGGGAAAATATCAAGAAGGATATGTCCCTCCTTTCTATGTTAGCTTAAACATTCATGACAAAATATTTCACAATGCTATGCTAGACTTTGGTGCCTCACACAATCTCATGCCCAAGGTGGTGATGGAGAGATTAGGCCTCGAAATAACCAAACCTTACAAAGACTTGTATTCTTTCAATTCAAGCAGAGTCAAATGTTTGGGTCTAATCAAGGATCTATGTGTCAATCTGGCACAAATACCTGCTAAGGGTCTAGTCATGGACATTGTAATGGCTGACATTCCTCTGAAGTATGGCATGATTTTATCTAGATCATGGGGAGACAAACTTCAAGGGAACCTCCAAATGGACATGTCCTATGCTACCATCTTGGTCTTTAACCAAACAAGGAGATTGTACCAGGAATCACAAATGAAATATATGGTTAGCAGCCAAGACATGCCAAACAACATACCTCTTTATTATATGCATTCAGACCTTGACTCATTTATCTTGTATAATGAATATGACATTGATGAACAAGTAAATGAAAATGAGAAAGATCTAGGCCTACCACAACAATCAAACCAAACACCGAATGAAGAAATTGACAGCCAAAACTCTAGCAACCCCGAACAACAACATAATGGTGAAGTTGAACTTGAAACACTTTGGAACATGAGCTTTGATGGCTCTTGTGGCAAAGCTGGTTTGGGAGCTGGTGTTTGGATACATAACACCAATGAAGGCCACTCCTACAAACCAGATTTTCAATGCACTAACAATATTGCAGAGTATGAGGCCCTTCTCGTTGGTTTACATTTTCTAAAAGACACAGGAGCCAAGAAAATTTTCGTTCAAGGAGATTTTGAACTAATCATTAGGAAAATCAATGGAGAATATTCTGCCAAGAATCCTAGGCTAAGAGAGTACAAGAATGCTGCCTTAGACCTCCTGAAATTTTTTGAGAATTATGAACTTACCTCCATCCCCAGAGCTCAGAATAACCTTGCTAATGAACTTGCCTTTTCTGCCAACACATGCCAAATACCCCATGCCAATGAACAATACACTGTGAAAGTCAAGAACATGCCTACAATACCTGACAATATATATTATTGGCAAGTTTTTGAAGGTGATAAACAAATTGATGATTTTTTTTCAATTTAAGAATGAATTTTCAACACCAAAACCAAGCTTAGAGCATGAACAAGATTTCCCAAATGAAGAAAAAACACCAAAAACATAACCCTTTTCTTCTGTTGATGTAAATCTGCTAGAATGCTTTCATGAGGTAGAATTTTCTAGGGACCCGGATCAAAAATACCTTGAGGTTTTACAATGAAAATATGACTCATTACCAAGAGGTCTTACCCCCTTATAAGAGTTGTTTGAATTCAATGATGTTGCTAGGAAGCCAAAAATAGAAACCACTGAAAATGATGTGGAAGAATGCAACATAGGCAGCATAGAAAAACCCAAAATGATCAAGTTGTCCAAAACTCTCCCTCTTCACATAAAACATAAATATATAGAGTTGTTCAAAGAGTTTAAAGATGTTTTTTCATGGGGGTATGAGGACTTGAAGTCCTACATAAGATTCCTCTCAAGGAAAATCAGAAACCATTCAAGAAAAAAATTAAGAAGAATAAACCCCGTCCTAGTGCCTCTAGTTGAAAATGAAATAAAGAAGATGTATGATGATAGTATCATAGTCCCACTTAGGCACTCATAACGGGTTTTTAACCTTGTGTCAGTAAGAAATAAAACAGGGGAGATTAGGCTGTGCATAGACTTTAGAAACTTGAACAAAGCCTCCGTGAAGGATAACTACCCTTTACCCAAAATGGATCATTTATTGCAAAGGGTGGTAGGTTCTAAGAGAATATCATTGCTTCATGGCTTCTCAGGTTACAATCAGGTACTAGTACTGCCAAGTGATTAGCACAAAACCTCTTTCACAACACCTTGGGGCACATTCATGTATGTAAAAATGCCATTTGGGTTGATGAATGTGGGGGCTACTTTTCAAAGGCCCATGGACATAGCTTTTTCTGAAGATATAGGTTACTTCATAGTGATATACCTTGATGACATCACTGTCTATTCTAAAACTGATGAAGAACAAATAGTTCATTTGAGAAAGGTCTTTGAGAAGTGTAGTAAGTATGGCCTATCTCCGAATCCTAAGAAAACATTGTTTAGTCTTCAAGAAGGAAAATTCTTAGGCCAAATAATTTCCGAAGAAGGGATAAAGATAGACCCCAAAATGATTGAAGGTATATTACAAATCAACCATCCTAGAAACATCAAAGAGATGGAATCTTTCATTGGAAAGATAGACTTCCTAAGAAGGTTCATACCTAACCTTGTTGAAATCCTAAGAAATATGTAATATTCCCAATTGGGGAAATAAAAAATACATGCATAGAAAACTCATTTTTCATAAATATATGGTATAATAACTTATCAAAGCCCTTGGATCCCTTATTTTATTAAATATAGGACCCAAATTGAAGAGGAGATCAGAAACAAATCACAATAGATGGGTTAAACAAGTCTCCCCCACCCAGGGTAGCCCAAAACAATGCAAACCCTAAAACTACTGCAACACAGAAATATTGCAACAAGTGAAAATGCGGTCTAATGAGGGTTTATACTAAGAAATTAGAGAGACAAATATATCTGCTCATATATTAATCAATATTGCTCAAAAACTGAGATCTAGTCTCCTTTATACAAATCCAAGAGAACCCGGGAAGGGTTTCTGGAAATACACCCAATACAAATGGTGGCCTACATCCCAAAGAATGAAGAGTCACTGAAAACTGAAGCACATGAATATAGGAGGCTGAAATAATATATAATTGATGCAGATCCACTCAAAGGTCTCCTCCAATGAATGGTTGAACCCTTCAATCATAGGAAAACACCCTCAAGGGGCCACAAGATCCCACACTGAAGCTGACCTCCAAAATAATGCAATTCTAGACTGAAATCACACTGTAAGTGATGGAAATAGATTGGCCCAATGCCAAATATCTAAAATTTTCTCAAGAACCCTCCAAACTGATCTCCCAAGAGAAGGAATCCTTCCTCCTATGAGAAACTAGCTCAGAAAGTGGGTTTCTCAACCCTCCACTGCAACACCCTGCAACACAACACAATATTCTGTAGAAACTGCGCTGTAGCTGAAGACTAAAGCTTGGCTAGAATTCTAGATGTGTGGAATGATAGATCAAGACTCTCCCAAGAGGCCTCTCAAGGAAAGAGATGGAATTGCTAAACAAGAATTCCTAGTGCTAAACAACACCAGCAATCTTAGCTAAACAGCTGAAGAAAGCAGAAATCTAAACAAAAATATCAAAATATAATTCATAAGATAACCCCATATGGCTGCCATCCTCTTCCTTATAAACAATGTGAGCCTTCTAACTTTGGGTCCCACTCATAAGGGTTTCCAACATCACAAAATCAATCTCCCTCCAAAACTGTGTTGTCCCATCATTAATGCCACTCCTTCAGAACATTTCTGTTTGATTTGGTGAAAGTTGACCTCTTCAACCTACTCCAACCCCTTTTCACACCTAAGTGTCTTCAATCCAAATTTATTTCACTATCTAAGCTAATTTTCATTCATACTGTCTATCTCAATTGATGGTTCACTCCCTCCATTCCATCTCTATTGACTTGGTCAAATTTGACCTTGTCTTCATGCATTAGCCCTTGTTCACACATGAGGGTGTTCTATCTAGCTATGAATATGATCCGTTTTTATATTAAGAGGGATTATTTTGCTGCAAAAAGTATTTATGGGCCTCCTTACCCATTTATTCATCTAACCATAAGTTAAGAGAAAAATTAATATTCCTATTAGCTCCATGCTAAATTAGGAATATTACAGTCCTCCCCTCCCAAATGTTGCTTGTCCTCAAGCAACTGTAAGGATAGAACTGAAGAGCCTCCTCTACTCCTCCTGTAACATCCTCATATGATAACCTACTCCAAGGTACAAGATGCTATGTCATCAACACATCTCCAAGTTTCCCCTCCTAGGTATGCAACTTAGCTTTTGGTGACCATCCCAAATAGCTATCATCATGTAGAAATAAAACACCCATGGAGGAAAAAATGTGTTGTCTAGAGGCCTTCTTGAGGCATGGGATCTGATATGTGTTGGGAACTATCATCCCCATTTGAATCTTCCATCATAAAGCTATCATCCATACAAAATGAGCCACCCTCCAAAATGGTAACTCATGAAAAATTTCCTCCACCTTTGGCTCCTGCAATGTAGATGGGCTGCATATCTGAACATGGTAGAAAAAATAGCCTACCCCACATTGTCTCTCTCTCCACTTATTATAAGTGTAGAGTGGCTGCTGATTTTGGGCTACAACAATGTTGCCTTCAAGAGGCAAGAAGAAGATTGGATCTTCAAAGATCCCCTCCATAGAGTCATGAATCATGCTAGCCCAAATCATCCCATACAAAGTGAATGGTACATCATCACCATATGGTATCCAAATCAGAAAAATGCTGAAGGTTATGTGCAAGTCTGGATGATCCCAATGGTTTTTCTAGTGGATACAGTGCAGTTCTCCCAACTGCTCTTTTAGAACATCATGTGGCAAGTGGCCCTCCAACAAGTAGTTATCTGTGCATGTTTTCTCATATACTATGAGGTAGTAAATAGAATTATATATCAGTTGAGCATAATAAGAATAACACCACACTGGCTTAAATTCATGTAGAGAAGGGTTATCTCCATCATAATTGTTGGTCCTAGAATGACCATGAACCCCCAAAATAATCTTGCCCTCTTGTGGAGAAATGCACTGTACATAGATGGTGAGATAATGAAAATACTCAATGAAATAATCAATAAGTACAGAAATAAATTTCTTACCATGCATAGTGAGTAGGTTGAAAGTGAGGTCCCAAGATGAGCCCTCCCATGGGAATCTTCTCATAAGGATTTGAAAAATGAAGGAATGCATACTCCCCTTGGAACACTCCATCAATAGATACATACTTCTAAGTAACATCGATGTTGGCCTTAGGGATAAGGCTCTTGTCACTCCATGAATTTCTCCTTTGACATGCCATATGCAAAAGTCATCCACCATCATGCTTCTATGTGTGGCAATTTCCTTCCTATTTGGAAGTACCTCCTTATCCTCCAATGTTGAAGGGTAGCCTCTTTGCACTTTTTTTGTGCCATTCCTTTCTCCTGAAACATCATGCCAAGTATGGGAGAAAATCTGCCCATACTCTCCCAAGAGTAACCAAAGAAAAAATAATTCTCACTGCCCCCTCACACCTCCATCATACAAATCATGAGGTGAAAACATAATGATTGATATGAAGAATGTCATATCAGCACAATGCATCCATACTCCTTGCTGCCATATGATGCAAGTGTTCTGCAAGGTTTCCTCCACCAACATACCCTTTGAAGAAGAGTATGTCACATGATGGCCAAACTCTTTCAAGAGTAACCAACGTAGCCATACCTTCTGATTCCCTATGTCATAGACATGAAAATGGCTCACCAACCTCTTTCTCACCATCCACACCCTCTTATGAAAATGTGGGTGTCTCCTACCATACTCCATCTTGGTATCCTTCCCATGGAGAATACCATCCTCCCATATCATATTTCTACCTTTTCATTTCATGGGATGTGAAATGCAACCTCTTCGAGATCTCCCACTGAATATCCCACACCAATGGCCATATTGAATCCATAGGGATCCAAGTATGCTAAAAGTAAAGTCTTCTAATAGAGTTGTACAATGCTCAACAATAAAGACCCACCACAATGCTGGAAAATGAGAGGAATCGCATCAATCATCTTCTCCTCCAATGTCACACAAGTGCAATGTTCATCAGAATGCTCTATCAATAGCTGACCTCCCAACTCATCACTACTGCTCAATGGCAGTGTTGCTGATCTCCGAAATGGTGTATTTGTTGCCTCATGCTCAAGCTCAATGCTAAACATATAGTCTTGCATTGGATTATTTAGGACAAAGCTCATCCCATCCTTCAAAATTCCACACCCCAACCTCAAGTGTTGTGTGCAACTCAAAAATAACACACTAGGATGATTGTTCACCCCCTCCTTGAACCACTCAAGGCTGCATAGCACAGTGAAATTCTGCTACTCCATATTAGCAATGTGTTTTGACCCTTGGTCATGCAATAACATATTTCCACAACCCTCCATAAGATTTGTTGAAATAACAGAAAGTGGAAATTTAGGCATACCTTGGTGGAACTTGGGAACATCTTGTATGGCTGTAAGAGTTCCTTCCTCCAATTTGTTGGCTCCCCCAACTGTTGAAGATGATGGTTGCTCCTCCATAGTTGTATTAGCACTGGTACAAGTCTCCTCAAGTGGTGGTGAAGGCCTTTCCTCCTTTGATTTCTTCTTGTCAAAATTTTTGATCAACCTTTAAGTGAAAACTACAAAATCATTCACTCTTGCATGACTCAAATGGATGAACCAACAAATTATTGCTTCACCCTCTAGGTGCAGTGTTGCAATCTCAACAACCTCTCTTTCCACTACTAGATGTAGTAGGAAGAATACATCTAGCTTCCTTTCCCAAGATTTTTTTGTACATGTGGATGATCCACCAAAAGTAGACAATATAAATCTATTGCCATTTATTCTCCTATTGTTGCAAGGTCTCCTTTCTTATTCAAGCTTAATAAACAGTGGAAAATTTAGAGTTTCCTTGAAAGCTCTAGGTTGAGACTTGTATTCTACCAGGTATCCACTTAGGATCTCATGTTCCAAGTGCCCTCCATCTCCATGCTTCTTGTCTTCTCTCTCAAAAGGAAAAGGCATATTGGAATGCTTTGGAGCTCTCTACAACACTGGTTCTTTCTTCTGATAATAGGAAGTACATGGGCCTTCCGCTTCTTGAAACCCTCTAGAGGTCTCATTGCATCTTTCCTCTTTCATTTGCTTAACCTCCTTGGAGAGGCTCTTCATAGATCTAAAAAGTGATTAGACAAAGCTCATTCCTTCCATCATTTTTATATCTGTTCTCCTTCTCTTCTTCTTATTATAGCATATTGGCTGAAAACTCATAGGATGAGCCAAGATTATGCTCTGATACCACTGTAATATTCCCAATTGGGGAAACCAACAATACATGCACAAAACACATATTTTTTAGAAATATATGCTATAATAACTTATAAAAGTCCTTGGATCCCTTATTTTATTCATTATAGGACCCAAATCCAAGAGGAGATTAGAAACAAATCATGATAGATGGGTTAAGCAAGTCTCCCCCACCCAAAATAGCCTAAAAAAATGAAAACCCCAAAACTACTGCAACACAGAAATACTGAAACAAGTGATAGCGCAGTCTAATGAGGGTTTATACTCAAAAAATTAGAGAGATAAATAAATCTGCTCATATATTAATCAATATTTCTCAAAAACTGAGATCTAGTCTCCTTTATACAAATCCAAGAGAACCCGGGAAGGGTTTCTGGAAATACACCCAATACAAATGGTGACCTACAACCCAAAGAATAAAGAGTCACTGCAAAATGAAGCACATGAATATAGGAGGCTGAAATAATATAGATATGATGCAAATCCACTCAAATGTCTCCTCTAATGAAAGGTTGAACCCTTCAATCACAGGAAAACACCCTCAAGGGGCCACAAGATCCCACACTGGAGCTTCCCTTCAAAATAATGAAATTCCAGACTCAAATCACGATGTAGGTGATGGAAATATATTGGCCTGATGCCAAAGATCTGAAATGTGCTCAAGAACCCTCCAAACTGATCTCCCAAGAGAAGGAATCCTTCCTCCTATGAGAAACTAGCCCAGAAAGTGGGTCTCTCAACCCTCTACTGCAACACCCTATAACACAACACAATATTCTGAAGAAACTGCGCTGTAGCTGAAGACTGAAGCTTGGAAAAAATGTTGGATGTGTGGAATGATAGATTAGGGCTCTCCCAAGAGGCCTCTCAAGGAAAGAGATGGAATTCCTAAACATGAATGCTTAGTGCTAAACAACACCAAAAATATTAGCTAAACAGACATATCAAAATATAATTCATAAGCTAACCCCATATGGTTGCCATCCTCTTCCTTATTAACAATGTGAGCCTTCTCACCTTGGGTCCCACACATTAGGGTTTCCACCATCACATAATCAATCTCCCTCCACAACTGCGTTGTCCCATCATTAAAGCCACTCCTCCATAACAACGTTGTTTGATTTGGTCAAAGTTGACCTCTTCAACCTGCTCCATCCCCTTCTCACACCTAAGGGTCTTCAATCCAAATTTATTTAACTGTCTAAGCTAATTCACATTCATACTAGCTGTCTCAATTTATGGTTCACTCCCTCCATTCCATCTCTGTTGACTTGGTCAAATTTGACCTTGTCTTCATGCATTAGCCCTTGTTCACACATGAGGGTGTTCTATCCAGCTATGAATATGATCCCTTTTCATATTAAGAGGGATTTTATTGCTGCAAAAAGGATTTATGAGCCTCCTTACCCATTTATTCATCTAACCATAAGTTAAGAGAAAAATTAATATTCCTATTAGCTGCATGATAAGTTAGTAATATTACAAAATATCATAAACATGCTGAAACGAGAAGTAGGAGTCAAGTGGACCACAGAAGCCAAACAATCCTTTGAACTGGTAAAACAAGCCCTTACCCAAACACTAGTTCTAGTCAACCCCGAATTTTCCAAGGATTTCTTCATTTTATCCTTTGCATCAGAACAAACTATTGCTGCTATATTGCTTCAAAAGAACATGATGGGACAATAACATCCCATAGCCTTCTTTAGCAAATAATTGAGGGATGCTCCTCTAAAATATAACATCATGGAGAAACAAGACTTTTCCTTGATCAAAGCATTGAAGGACTTCAGATTTACATTTTTCTCTCCCATGTTATTGATTTTGTTCCGCATACAGTTGTTAAAGACATTCTGAATCAGGACCCCGATGTTAAAATGGGTAAATGGATTTCTATTATCTTAGAATATGATTTATAAATCAGACCCACTAAACTGATTAAAGAACAAGGACTCGCAAATCTCATGGCTGAATCAAATTTTCAAGCACTAGACATGAATATGATTGATGCATTAGAGGAATAGGAAGAGTTCGGAGCTCCACCCATTAAAGAATTATTTATGAATTCATCTTGGTATGCTGATATTTTATATTTTTTTTTTTATCTTAATGTTCCTCCTACTTTATCCAAAACAAAAGCTATATTATTGAAACAAAAGGCTTTAAATTTCTGCATTTTAGATGGAGCTTTGTATTGGAAAAATTTTGTTGGCATCTTTCTTAAATGTTTGCTTGAAGACGATGTAGATAGAATTATGCATGAGTTTCATGAAGGAGAGTGTGGAGGTCACCTCTACTGAAAAACCAAAGCCAACAAGATCCTTAGATCTGGTTACTATTGGCCCACTCTTTCCCCTGACATACACAAGCTAGTTGCAACTTGTCATAATTGCCAAATCTTTGATGGCAAGAAAAAACTCCTACCCTTGCCCTTGCATCCTATCAGTGTTGAAACTCCTTTTCAACAGTGGGGTTTAGATTTCATTGGCGAAATCCACCCTATCTCATCTGCTCGACACTAGTGGATTCTCACTGCTACTGATTATTTCACTAAATGGATAGAAGCCATCCCTTCAAGGAATTCCACTAAATTAGTCATCAAAAGATTCCTTGAAACCAACATCTTGTCCAGATTTGGCTGCCCCAAAAAGATCATCACCGATAATTCTGCTGTATTTAAGTCCAAAATAATGGTGGAATTTTTCTACAAATACCACATCACACTAGGGCACTCTACCACTTATTACCCTCAAGGTAATTGGTTGGCTGAGTCCTCTAACAAAAATTTGGTGAACATCATTAAGAAGATGTTGGAAGAGAACAAAAAATCATGGCATAGCAAACTAGTGCATGCATTATGGGCTGATAGACTAACAACTAAGAAATCTATTAATATGTCTCCCTATCAGTTAGTGAATGGCATGGATGTTGTTTTCCCAACATCATTGGGAGTTCCAGTTATGAAGCTTCTTCAAGAGGTGCAATCAAAAGAGAATGACATGCAGAGGAGGTTGAGCCAAACCATTCATTTGCAACATTCAAGGGAAGAAGTTTACAAAAGAACACAAGCAATGCAAGAGAATATCAAGAAGGTCTTTGACATAAGGACCAAAGCCAATGATTTCCAAATTGGAGACAAGGTGATGAAATGTGATTCAAGGAGAGAGGACAAAGGCAAGCATGGAAAATTTGAAAATTTGTGGAAAGGTCCTTACATCATTCATTCAGTTAGAGGTAACAATGATTTCTTCTTACAAGAGCTGGATGGAGTAGAGTTATTTGCAGGTCCTGTCAATGAAAGGATGCTCAAGCATTATTTTTGTCAAATTCCTAGTTTGAAGCTTTCATTCATTGTACATAACATTGCTTGATGAAATATCATAAAAACAAAAACACAAAAATAAAGAAAAGAAGAAAAATAGGGCAGGAAAAAGAATAGGGAAAACCCCATACCCAAAAAATCGCAATGCTGAAAGTGTGCAAGCCTAAATGCCACTACTGTTGAAGACAATAAATCCTTGTTCGGTTATCTAGACTAATCATGGCTGAACATGTTTTAAATTTTTTCTGATAGGTTAGTGAAAAAAGACTTGTCAAACCATTTAAGCTTGACCTGTCAGTAGATTAGATTAGGAAATGATTGTTGGTTCCCAAAGCATAAATCTGAACCAAAGAGAAGAGAGGAATACATAACAAATGATAGATCACAACCCTCATGTTTTCCAATTTTGATTGTACAAAAATAATGTATGTGTGCAGCTTGTCCAAATGCCACATCCCATAGCAAAATAGATTTCCCAATCCTGGTTTGATCATGTTTCAATTTTATGTCGGTAGGTTAGAGAATAAATTTTGTCAAACATATTAATCTTGACAGATGAATAGAATAGGAAGAGAATAAAAGAGTTCATTAGCCTAATCTGAACTCTTGGAAGTGATAAGGGTACAAGTAGTTCGTTTTTTTTATGCTTTCAAAGAAAAATAATGTCAAGGGTTTGCCAGTCCAAGTGCACCCAAAGGAAGAAAAAATATTAGACAAGGTATGATGGGTAGGTATAAATGAGGTTGAAGAAAATATGTCTTTTCAGATTTTGAGATCATAGCTTCAAGAGAACATCAACAAATGAAAGAAATAAATCTGCAAAGTGAAAGTAAGGCACTCGTCTTTAAAACTCAAAGATTTGAGCTCTGAGGTTCTGGACACCTCCTGAAAGGGAGATGCCCTCCCTAAGTGGAGCCACTGTTAGTCATAAGTAATTTTTACAATCTATAGATGACTAAATATTGGTTCTAGATTTCTAAAAACAAGATTCTTGAATATTGTAAGTTTTAGAAATCTCACTGCCTTCATTATCCTTATAACCAATGCTTCACTATTATACTATTTTTCCATTCCATGGTTACCCTACCACTCCTAAAAGACCCCTCATGGGCTTGTGCCACTCATCTATATCCTATTTTCCCACCTATAACCTCATTACTCTATTTTTTCCTTTGCCTATCACTCCACTTCCCATCTAGGGTTACCAAACAGCCTTTCCTTCCCATGTTCACTAGGTTCCTCAAGCATTGATGGTATCAAAACTATCTTTGTAGGCTCTTTAGAGAAATAAAGTACATTGGATTTTGGATCTTCAATATATCAATTTGTCAAATACTCTATTTTTACACTTGAAGACCCCAAACCAAGCTTCAGTCAAAGACCAGGTCAAAGGATCCTCCCACTAGGACATTAGGGTTTCATAGGTTGTAGGGTCTTCATTGGTGTTTAAATAAATTATTTTCCTATGCTAGAAGTTGGCTCAAATATAAAAGAAGATCAGCACATGGTTGCCCAAGAAATATCAGAAAATCTTCTAAGAAGACCACCTTATCAAGTTCAAGTTCTGCAAAAGGTAACTGTGCATTTTGACATTTCTGTAGGAATGTTAAAATGATTATCAGAAAAAATTTGGTAAGATAAGAGGCCTGCTCCTAAATGCAGACATTCATAGCAAAGAGAGAGGAAGCAACTTGTGTTCAAGAAGAATCAGGGTTTCTAAGCCTGATTGGGCCAGGAGTGTGCCAAGAAAAGATCCAATGTAGCAAATCACATGAAGGAGGCACACCAAGAAAACCAAACATGAAGAGAAGTTTTTCAACAATTATAGATGACATAGGGAAAAAGGTGAGGTGAGCTGGACATAAATGAATGAACTTGAAATGGCTATAGAGAACTTAGAAGACAACATTGATAATTGTTCTCAAGCATTCCATACACCTAGGGTTTTGGGACGGTGTTCAAAGGAGGTGATAGCATGGTTTGGACTCCATGATGACAACAAGGAAGGATTCTGAAGATGTCACTGTGTGTGAAGATCCAAAACTTATCATAGGAGTTTGTCATGCCTAAAAAATGTCAAAGGATAGTTTGAGCTCTATGGTGTAGGTAAGGGAAGATTTAAAAGCTGCTAGTGTGTGTAAACATCCCAAATCTTTGCTAAGGAAAAGGTCTCACTACCTCAAAGAAAAAAGGATGTGAAGAGTCTCAGTAAGAAAGGTAAATTTAAGGTTTTCAGCCACCTGCCAAGTAAAAGATGATTTGAGTTGCAAGGTAAGGACAAAAGAAGTTTTGGAGATACTTCCATTGTGTAAAGTTTCTGAAGTTGTCAAAAGTGAAGTTAGCATGCTTCAAAGATCAAAGGGAGAGCCACTTCAAGTTTCTCATAACACTTGCTGAGTGAAAGCGTTGAAGGACATAAACAAGCCAAGCCAACCTTGTGACTCAAACAAAATCTGCTGAACAAGGAGGTAAAGAGTATCAGTGAGCAAGGTTTAAATTATCATTTCAGGCACCCGCAAATCAGAAGTGGCCAAAGAAGGTAAACGGCATAGTTTGAATTCATAATGCATGTTAAAGGATAGTTTTTGAAGGTGTTAATGTGTGAATTCCCCCATAAGATATTCAAATGAGATTATTATGCTTCAAATGGAAACAAGAAGGTTCAAGTTCATCATATCAACAACTTGCAGAGAAAATAGTGCAAAATGATTAGTAAGAAAGGGTGAAAGGGATAAGTCCAATATTGTGAAGGAAAACATAAGAAACCTTGAAAACACTCCTATGTGGAGCCCTCTAAAGAAAACACCAAGTGAAGGTGTCAACTCAAGGAGCAAGAGAAAAAATATACTTTAGTATTTTTGTCACCTACAAGCAAAATGTATAAAGAAATATCAGAAAAAGTGAAAGGGGTCTAAAAAAATTTAGGGAAGTGGGTTCTAAAGCTAAATTTAAATCCTTTACCTATAAAATATCATCTAACATTTCAGCAAAGTCACTTTTTCCTAGTAAATATCTTCAGAGAAATCAGGAGGAGAAACTGTGAGATTTCGAATAGATTTCGAGCAAGTATACCTACAGTTGGACATTCAGGACCGCGTTGCACGCCTGGAGTTGGGTGCTGCACCCCTGTCGAAAAAACCTATGTAAATTTCCAAAGAGATGTGTGCCTATGAGTATGCAGTGTGCACCTGGACGAACGCTGCGTGTTTACCCGACAGAAAGACTGTTGCACTGCACGTTTACTCAATAGACCCGATAGGTCCGACAGAAAGACTGTTGCGTTGCATGCCTAACACACAACCCTGTGTGCAACCTGACCTGACACCTTGTTCACATGCTGCGCATTTGGCTGACCCAACATCTTGTTCACACGCTGCGCATTTGGCCGACCTGACAACCCCTTCACTGGTGCGCTGCGTGTTTGGCCAGGAGGGCCTCCTGTAACTTCAAACCCTCGAAGTCAGCTAAAAAACACCTCCAAGCTGCCATCAAAGGTTTCTAAAGCATCTCTAAATTGTAAGTGGATTTCCTAAACTCCTCTCCAAGCATTTGATGGTTTTTAAAGGAATGAAACCCTAAGTAAAGACCTAAGTTTCATGCTAAAAACAATGATTAAGCCTCCCTCATCTGTAAACAAGGAGATATCAGTCAAAATAGGGATAAATTAGTGTGGTTGTAGTGATTTGACCTTGGTCATCCATCAAATCTTAAAGGCTCTGTTCCATACACAGAAAACAAAGTGACCTTACATTGCCCTCTCCATTTCATATTTAACATCAGTGCAAGTTGTTGTCAAAGCAGAATTATAACAAGTAGCTGAGTTTGTCCTTGAGTTTTTCCTCTCCCTCACAGTCATACACTTACACTTTCATTCATCCCTCTCACTCACTTGTTAAATGGATTCCATTTCACCACCATTCCAATTCCTTTTTCATATCAGTTTCACAAGCAGAGCTAGGGTTTTCAAGGGAAAATTTGTCAAAATGTCAAGGGAAGGTAATAGTGAGAGTGGTGAGGAAGGCCAAGTGCCAAGAAGTCATCAACATAGAGTTGGGAGGATTAACAGGTTTGAACCAATAAACACAATGGAGCTTAATGCATCTCCCCTAACTGTCTCATGGTTCCAAAATGTGGGCTGCTATCAATTTTGTGATAAATTATAGCAGGTGCATAATCACCCCGAGCTGACTAGGCTCTTCATCCTTAACCTACATGAGAAACAACTCAATCTTTTAGGGGTAAACTTTGAGCTGTCTTCATATACCATTGCTATTTCCACTGGGATACCTAATTTTGGTGAAAATTGGTTCAAATAGGGCAACTTAGACATAATCCACTATGAGCCATTCCTTAAACCCAGATACAAAGACTAAAATAAATCCATATTTCCTTTTTCACATTTTCTTGATAGGTATGCACCCATGATGAGGGTCATTATGAAATACTTCACATGTGAGGGAAGGTTCTATAGGATTTATTCCTATCACACCAGGTTGCTTATGCACTTTACTAGGTTAATATGCTCCACCTACCTTACTATCTCTATAAGATTATTGACAAGATGTATTATATTGTACAAAAGAGAGACCCTTCACAACAAATGCAGAGCCTCTTTCATCATTCTCTCATCGAAATGGTTGTGATTCATCAGTTGCAACAAAAGGGTATTCCATGGGAGGTTTTCATTGCCCATGAGGTGTTCACCAACCCACAACCCCATCCTCAACAGAGTGTGCCTTCATCATCTCATCCTCCTATCCTTACTCCTCCATAATCTCCTGCTGATCATGTTTCACCACCTACACATATACCTTCACCTCAAGACAACCCTCCTTCCTCACCCTCTCCTAATGCATCAAACAAAGAAGGAAGTGACAATGAGGATTCAAATTAAAATGAGGGAGAAGGTAATGATAAATCAAGAAATAATAAAGAAGAAGATAATGAAGAAATGAGCCATGATGGCAATAGGTCAAAGGAGGCAGATATCAGTGAGAATGAGGAACAAAATGATGAGGCGATGCAGTAAAGTAAACCGCATTGCAAAAATCAGTGAGGAAGAATCAAGCAGGGAAAAAGGCAGTGATGTTAGAATGGAAGATATAAATGATACAAAGGGAAAATATGAAGAAAGCAACAAAAGTAATGATGATGATGATGTTGAAAATGACTCACAAAACCAAGATGGCAGTGAAACTAATGAAAGTGATATTCTTGGTAGAGATGAGGCAGAAAATGTTAGTGAAGAAGAGGCCACTGAGTCTAAAAATAGTGAGGCTCATAGTGATGATGAAGGAAGTGCAGAAAGCATGGAGAAAAAAGACAATGAAATATATGTTGATGAGGCACAAGTTAGTGGATCATAAGCATAAGCAAATGATGAAGAAGACAACAAGGAAGTGAGCCAAGATGTCAGTGAGTTAAATAATGATGACCATTATGTCAGTGAGGACAGTGAGGCTAATGACAATGATAATCTTGGCAGTGATAAAACAGAGAGCAGCAAAGATGGCAGTGGGTTGAAGGGCCATGACAGTAATGGTGATACCAATGAGGAAAGCAACCATGAAATCCATAAGGACAACAACGATATCACTGATGATGATAGTCATGATGGAAGTAATGATGAAGAAACCAAAATGAGTGAAATTGAACCCTTTTATTTGACTTATCAAAGAGGAAGTAGGCATGTGTTTTATGCCTCTAAAATAAAAGGAGCCATGCCTTCCACTTTAACCAAGTAGCTAGACAAGGGCAAAGATAAGGTCATAGAGGAAAAGGAAGAATACCAACATGAGATTGAGCATGAATTTGAACTCATTCATGTTGACAGTGATGATGAGAACGAGGCAAGGGTCTCAAGAATGATGCTCAAAGATAAGGATGCCCAAATCAAAGATTTTCAGGCCAACCTAGCTAGGGCTAGGAATGTTATTCATTATTATGAGATTGAGAACAAGCAGCTAGAGGCACAAAAGGCCATTTAAGAGGTTAGGGAAATTAGAGCTCGGAAAGAGGCTGAGAGGACCAAGGTGAGAATTGATGAAGTCTTGGGTGTTTTTGATGAGAGTAAAGACGAAGAAGGGCAACTATCAAGGAGAAGGCCAAGAACAATGGGCTTGAGGAAGGCCTTAGCCAAGGAGAGAGAACAAGAGGCAGCCTTGGCAAAGAAGCTCACTCCAAGTGAGCTTCTTTCCAAAGAGATAGAGTATGATCGGGAGCCTTGGTTAGAGAGGGCTAACATACCTTGGAGGACCAGCTAGAGAAGACACAAAGGGGCCTTGGCCTTCAGAAGAAGATGGCCAAGCACTATGCCTTGAGAAATCAAATTGCAAGGGCTAAGCTTAAAAGAGCCCTTGCCAAAATTAAAGCACTCAAGGAGGAAAAAAACGAAGAAAACCTTGAAATCCTAGCTGATGATTCTCTACAGGTATCCCAAACACCATGAGGGAGATATTTGCAAATTTTGGCAAGTTTTTGGAAAATTTTGGTGTTTCACTGTTTTTGAGGGCCAATGGCACTGTGCCCTTGGCACTGCACTTTCTCTCAGGGCATCCTTTGGAGGTACACTCTACATTTTTGGAATCCTTAGGCCAAGGGAATCCTTCACACCAAATTTAAGATCATTTGGAGTAGTTTTGGTCCTCCAAAAGGCCCAAAAACATGAAAAATTTCACCTTTCTGTCTTCTTTTTAGGGATGGTGCTGCACCCTTAGAAGCCTTGGGATTTTTTGTTTTTGAACCCGTGGATGAAGTCCAATCAGAAAAAGAAGGGCCGTTTTGGAAAGTATACTTTACAGGCTTTCCAACGAGCCATCACGGAGCTCATTCCGACATCGGGAAGGCCTTCAACATTCAGCTACAAGATGACTCATTTTTTCCATGCAGGCGTTGCGCCCTTGGACCTCACTACTGCACCCTTATCTGCAAAAGTCAGCAAAAGACACTCATTTATGGAAAATAGATATTTTATGGTTTTTTTGGGAAAATCACTCCAAATTTAGGTGTTAGAAGTTATTTTTGCATTTATTTCATTAGATAATTTATGCCTTGGGCCTTGAATGGTCTCTTGGACATAAATGGTATTTATGGGTATTTATGACATTTTCAAACCCTGGTTAGGGTTTTGGGTCCTCTTTTCTTGTTAAATATAGCATTGAGGCCTCATTTTATATGTTGGATAATTATTGAGAGTAATACATAGACTTTGATATTGAAGAGAAATTTGGCTTTGGTTTTTGTGGACGGCTTGGCTTGCTTGACAATGGAGAAGGCTCACTTGCAGGATCCCTGAGCATAGTTAATGGTGATGTGTTCCTTATTTATTTCTTGTTTTCTCATGTTATCATATTGTTCCATATTTCTATTGTAGTATGACAAAAGTTTTAGGCTAAGAAATGTTGTTTAAAGACACCTTAGCTCTGTTTGTTCTCTACTGCTTCTATGTTTTCCTTTGCTAGGTGAGTTTAGAGAATTATTAGTTGCTCTCTAGACCCACTTATTCTTTTTTATCTTAAAAATGATTCAATTAAGTAAATTTCAAGGTAGTTTTATGGTTAGCCCTGCTCTTTTTCATTACTTAAACATTGTTTTCATGGTCTTTTACTTTGAAGTATTGTTGATTAGGTTTAGCTAAAGAGGTCTATGAATCACCATGCCCTTTTTCTCATCTTAAATAATTGCTTTGGAGGTATTTATAGCCTAATTAATGATGTTAGGAATTACCTCTTCCTTGATCTCTGCTATATGTTTATCTTAAATGTTTTCTTAGCTTGAAGGTGAAATCACTAGAAGATTTACAAGTTTCTTGCCTTCTATGGTTCACTGGATTGTTGTCTTCATGCTTACTTGCTAGGGTTTAGTCAAAGAAGTTATTGGTATGCCTTGTATTTAATTATTGCCTCATGTTTATTAGTCTTAAAGGTCATTCTTGTTAAAGGTATTTGTTGAAGGATTCTTAACTGCCCTTTTGCACCTACTATGTTCACAATTTGATGTTCATTTCATTCACATAAAACCTTTAGATCCATTTGACTTTGTTAGATTTTCCCTATGATACACCCTAGACCTATTGATTAAACTCCTCAAGACCTTTGTAGACTCCATAGCCCAATGGCTTCATAATCTCTCACTCTATCTAAACTTCTTGACAACCTACCCAACCAACCAAACAAACAAACAAACCCTAAACCTAATAACTAGCCTAAAATCAAACCCTAAAATCAATCAAGTTCACATATTTCACACAAACATAGAGAGAGCCCTCTCTGAGTCCATGAAGGCTAGGTCCTAGGACTCCAAAGACTGGTTTGATGCTACCCCTGTTCATTTTTTCTGTCAATCTAACAAATTACGGGGACCTAACAGTCTTTTAGCAACAAAACAAAGAGATTCAAACCGTCTTGTCCAAAGTTCATCTTGAAAGACAACTTGAATACTGGTTATCAAAGGACACTCCTTTGTACTATTATTTTCAACACATATAACACAAATTTATACACTATTAAGGGGACATCCGATCAAGGCATGATTATTCCTACATCTGGGACAAAAAATAGATAACACAACATTCTTGGATTTTTGCCTGTTTTGTATCTTAAGAGTATCTAGTTGTTCACTAAGACTCCCAAGAATATTTGTTTTTAAATTGTCAACAAAATTACCTATTTCAGCTCTACTTACTATTCTAGTTGCAAATTTATTAATTCTGGACATAATAGGATCTCTTGGATTTTTCCCAGTTCTAGCCTTACCCTTTGAAACATGTGTACGTAGATAAAACATTTCTCCAAATGAGACCCGATAAATATCTCATTTTCCCATTAAATTGAGGAGGTCAATCCACTAATATCTAATAGATTTTATCAAAATAGATTTCATAGTTTCATCATCTAAATTATACATCTTAGCCCTTTTATTGTTATAGGAAAATATTTCAGATAAGTCTTCTATACTTTCATACTCTTTATCCATCATTTTAAAGACTTGATCCTTAAGGTTATGGGGAATACAATAATCCTTATATTTATCTAAGAACATAATTTTCATTTCTTCCCATGTTCTAATTGAATGTGTTCCTAATCCCATAAAGCATTTAAGTGCTCCATCTTTAAGAGTAGCTGGAAGAAAATTTAATTTTTGAGGATCAAGAAAGTAGTCATAAGATATACATAGGACTTCCAACACAAAAATAAATGTTTCAGGGTCCTCATGTCTTAAACCATGGGAATTAGGGATGATGGAGGGTGATATTTTCTTCATTGTGGTTGTGGTATCTTCATCAAATATTGGAAATCCAAAAGGATTTGCTCCTCCTCTATCACCTCTACCTCCACCTCCTTTATTTACTCCTCTGCCTCTTCCACCTCCAATCCTAAGTTCTCCATTTACATTATTTAATTCTCCTTGTCCTTGCCACATCCTATCCTAAGCTTTCCATTTACATTGTGTACTTCTCCTTCTCCTTCCCCTACCATTATAGATTCTTCAGATCTGATATAAGGTTCTATGATTGGATTATCAAGATTTTCTTCTGGTTCTTCTACTAATTTAATATTAATATAATTTTCTTCTTCTTCTTCACTAGGAACTTCTAGTTCATATTGTTACCCAAACATTTGTCACTGTCCCTGCACTCCCTGTTCCTGAATCCTAGAGGACCCTTACAGTGCTCCCTGTATACTTTTTCCATCATGAAAATATGCCATTACATCCCTTACAGTATGAATAACAAACTCTCTTTTGATCATTCTTGGAGTAGCTCCCTAAAAACGTACTAATTTGGAGCAGCATGACCCTTTTGTGTCTCACCAGCGCCGATGACCCATTCTAAGCTTGTGAGAAGCACCAATTGGCACTATTATGGAACTCACACCTGTGCCAATATACTTCTAGAAGATTTTTTAAAATGGAAACGAAGATTCATGGCCTAGAATTTTTGAGAGCGGAGAGCTGGATGTTTGTTGATCAGGATATGGCCGAGCTTCCTCCCTTGGGCCTCTCGTTCCTACAAAAGAGGAACCACCCAAGGAGATAAGCCCTTTCCCATCATAAGAGAATCCATGTCCCCTCCATATCTATAAATTGATCACCCTCCAATGCCTCTGCTATTTAGAACATAATAGAAGATGATAGCAGTCGGAGATGTTTGAATATTGTCATAAGTTTGAAGGAGAGAGTTGAGACCCTTCGCCTCCTCACACTAAGTTGAAAACGAGTGCTTTGGAGACATGCTTGGATTCGGACCCGCTAAAGGAGAGATTAGACATCAAGGCATAGGTTGTAACTCCTCTTCTATTAATAAAATGAGACAACTGATATTTATTTTCCATTCTTGTTCATGTTTATGATAAATAATTCTAACATTCCTTGATTAGTTAGATAGGTTATACTTGTATATGCATGTTGCACTTGTATAATTCTTGTTGTTTCTTGGTCACTTGTGTAGGTAATTGAACACTGGTAGCAGTGGAGATCAAGTTTTGGAAAATTGAAGGATCAAGGAGCTTCGACGAAGAGCAACATCGCAACATCAGATCGAGGTAGGAAATCTCCTTCGATCTATGTTTCATTTATAATCTAGGAATGTAGGTATTAGCTTATTCCCCTTGTTTTTAGACCCACCCTAGGGCTAGAGGGATCGTCTCTGTCTAAAAAGAGGATTTACTTGGACAACAAGTTGGCGACTCCACTGGGGAGTCATTTCCTTTACTCTCTTTCTGCTCTTTGAGTTTTTTGGTTTTTCATCCATCTTTTGTCGAATATCTATCTCTCCTTGGTTTTTGGCTTTTGTGACTGCTTACAGTAACCAATATTTATTCTGGAGTGATAATCATGGCTTTATTTGGTCAAAAACTTTTGATTTTGGTCATTTTCCTTGATCGGCACTATTAATTCTTTGACAGACACGCTGATCAACACTGAATGTTTTAACACGAAGGCGATTATCCCCTTGTAGCGTGAGGTGCAGCCTCAAAGGAACATTGATTTCTGTGTGAATATCTGTAGGGTTTTCCTTCATTGAGTTCCAGTGTGTCTTACCCTTATAGATTCCTTTCTCTGCTCAATTTGCTCTTGTTTTCTTCTATTTAATGACTTGATTGTCTCAATCAATTCATCTTTAGTATTCTTTCTTTTAAACTGTGCATCCTCATCATCCTAGGGTTTCTAGGTGCTTCGAGTCATTGGATTGGTTGCATGCTTCGTTAGGTTCCAGACCTGTTGTTGGGTAAGTTTTGTTGTCTATTTTGAACCTTTTGGTTTGATTTTTTTTGCATTTTTTGATTGAACTCTATGATTAGGGCTTTAAAGTTTCCTTTCCATGTGCATTTGATTCTCTCTTCCATCAACAAACATAGATCACATTTATTTTTTTCAATTGAAGGATCTTTCTTTGTGTGTTAGTCGGTGTGAAAAGAGAAGAGTATTTTGTTTTGAGAAAGTGATTCAAAATATCTCTTCAGTGCTTTGACTCTTTAAGTTTTGTGGCATTTGGAGGAATACGTTTGGAATACTCAAAGCAAGTGTTTGTGTTCTTTCATTTTTCTCATATGAAGAAAAATATTTTTGCATTCATTTACGTTTTCATCTCAAAGTTTGTATTTCATTGAAAATGCATTAGATAAGTTGCATTGAGGAATCAATTTTTGAGATTTATCATTGAAATCAGAATACATTGTTTAATTATTGAAAGTTGAAATTTGCATTGAGTGCATTTCTCATTCATCGAAACAAAAGGAAATTGTGCATAGATTATAATTGCATAGTTTTCGAAAAAGTATTTTTGCATAGATTATATTGCATAGTTTACATATTTGAATGCATTGATTTGGATTGGGATAGTTAAAGTATCTAGGTAGGAAAAGTTTCATTTGCTATTTTATTGTTTGCTACATCCCTACTTGAAACTCTTCCCTTAACTATATAGCTTTCGTCGAATCGAAAGAATTGTTTTCTCATATTAGTTGCATTATATGTGTTCATGTGACAATCATGTTGAGCCTTAAAATTGAATATTTAATCAAGATCAACTTAAAACGAACCTCAATTAACCTACGGAGCATTTGGAACTTAACACAAAACATTTAGAGGTCTAGGCTAGAGACGTGTTCCGATGACTATAAACCTGGCAGCTGTCATTAACAACCTGTGTTGCATTCTGGGAGTGATACCCCATCCCACATGCAGAAGTATATAGCACTTGCAGCATGTATGATAAGTATATCAGGACACTCTCACTGAACTGTTAAATATTAGACAATGCCAACACAAACTTGTGCTCCCCTTACCATCCAGTATATATCAGGAGACCCCACTAGGTTTCTATCCTTTAGCTACAGATAACTGAGTCTACCACCTCGTAAATGTGATACACCGAACACAACATTCGAGGATATTTATTGCTCGTAATTCTTGGTACACCAGGAGGTATTCTGCAGTTCATGGATACTTGGTAAACCCTCTTGCCTAGTTTACCCCTTTTCAGTTTATTTTGTGTTCAATTTTTAAAATTTATTGTCCACAAAAACATTTTACCCATGCTCATTTCCTTAACTGATCTTAGGTTGAGACAAATGGCAACAGTTTGTAATATTCCCATTTTAGCACACAGCTAAATGGAATATTAAAATTTTGTTTTCATCACCTAAAAGCTAAATAAATGGGTAAGGAAGCCCATGCTTAGTAAAACATGAATAAAATCCCTCAAATTTGAAAAGGGATAGTCATAAGAGGTGGATTTCACACCCCTATGTGTGAAAAGGGACATTTGCATGAAGACAAGGTCAAGGTTGACCAAGTCAACAACGTTGGGAGAGGAGGAGGAAAACACTTTGATAGACATCGCAGTGTGAATGGGAAGAGGGTTATTTGGTGGAGGAAACCCTAAAGAGTGGGACCCATGGAGAGAAGGCTTTCACTTGTTTAGAAGGAGGGCAAGGAAGCCATTGTTTCTCATGTCATGTATTATTGATTTTATGGTCTATTCAGAATTTGTGCAATATCTGACTGTTTAGATGGGTTGCAGTGCTGCTTAACACAATGATCTCCTGCTTATGAATCCTTATCCTTCTAAGAGAGGCCTCTTGAAGGATCCTGTACTTCATTCTCCACATTCAGGCTCAAGGCCAAGCCACCTCCTCCACCTATAGCGTTATTTCTGCTCAAGTATAACGTTGTGTTGTAGGGTGTTACAGTGGAGGACCTCAACACCATTTCCGGAGCTGATTTTCAGAGGAGGGAGTCTCCATTCCTTTGGGAAGCTAGTGAGGAGGGTTTCAGAGCTTATTGCAGATCTTGGAATTGGGCCAACTCATTCCCTTGCCCCTACAGCGCAGTTTGCTTCAGTGATTGCGTTATTTCTAGTGAGCAATTGCTGTGGGGCTTTGCAGATATGTTTGGAGGGTGGGATCTTCAGTGATAGGATCAACCTTTCACTTGGAAGATCCATTGGAGGAGGCATAATAAATTTGGGAATCATCTTCAGCCATCTCCATCTAGTTCCATTTTATGAGTTGCAGCTGCTACCCAGCAACTCCGGGATTTTGCAAATCTTGTATATTATAGCCAGTCCTTCCAGGATTGACTTGAGGTAGCCTTTGGGAGCTGAGATCTTCACTCCTAATGTTTTATGGGTCATATATTTTCATATCCATGTATTTGACATATTTTATCATGAAGTTTCTCTTATAAAACCACGCATTCATAGCCTGGGCTCACTTGTGTAGCAGTGTTTTATCATGATTTATGTAATTGTCTCTTGAGGCTGACCATTGCCTATCTTGAGTAACATTTTCCTCAAGATCTTGTATTCATTTGTTGCTGCTATTACTTAATAATATGGCTATGGATATTTATCACATTTCTATGAGTTGAGTGTAACTGCTACTCCATTATTGTATTTGCATATTGCTGGGTCTCCAATTTGGGAATATTATAAGATATTCCTAACATTGTAGATTTTCCCAATTTTGGGATATTACACAGTTCTTAGTTTACCCAAAAAGGAATCCCCTTATATGGGAATCCAAATCCTTTTCCCTTTCTTGGAAATTTTGATGCTCCCTATATGGAAACATTGTCCCTCCCGGGATTAACCATTGGTCTGCCAATTTGGTTATTTTCGACCCCTGTAGTTTTGAATGTCCAAGCTGCTCCTCAACCAAGTTCTCCTCTTCCTGAACAATGTCAACCCCATGTTGATATTAAGGTTGACCCCTCACCTTCTTCACCCATTTCTTCACCTTGTTCTTCCTCTTTGCCTGGTGAAAGTATCGATTCTAGTAACCAGGTGGCTAAGAAGAATAATAATAAGTCGAAGAAGAAGAAGGAAACTAAGCAAAGGGGCAACCTAACAACCATCTCTACCCATGGGATTGATATTGAAAAACCTCCCACTTCATCCCATAAAGTCAAATTATCTTGCAAGCTATGTAAGGGTGACCACCTTCTTAGATATTGTCCTAGTATTACTAAGGTGTTGGAAGTGTGATCCATTGGCTCGAATCACTTGTCATCATCAACCTCTGGATATTATGTTGGTAACGAACCCTCAACTAGTGATAATAAGATTCATGGGAAAAGGGGTACGATCAAATTACCCTGTAGGTTATGTGAAGGGAATCATCTCATTCACCTTTGTCCTTTTCTCGATGAAGCCTCCAAATTGTTGGATACCTTTACGGTTTCTGAGCCTTGTCTTCTAGTTGGTGATCAGAAGTTTTCCCCGATTCCTCCATTAGTTGATCAAGTAATTGATCGAGACTCATATTTGGTCAATCCCACTCTCTCTGAAATTCAATCATGTAATTCCATTCCCAACCAATAATTGGTTGAGGAAAAGGTCAACCTAATTCCACCTACAATTCATTAGGCCTTTTTCGTAGAGAGTGAATCTCATACAACTAATATTCTCTTTTTTTCCTCAGATTCCATGGGATTAAAGGGAGATCCTCCTATTCTTGTGGTCCATAAGGGTGATCCTCCTCTCATAACGCAAGGGGATATTCCTCCCATTCCTCTGGCACCCCCTCCATGTAGTTTGGTTGCTTCCTTTGACTGTAGTCGATTGACGAGATATCATCTTCCTTCTTACGTGCCCTTTGAGATTTCAGTACATGCCTATAATGTGGTCGTACCTAGAATGATTATAGATGAAGGCGAATTTGTTAGTATTATATCCTTAAATACTTGGCAAGATTTTGGTTCCATGCAACTTGTGTCTATTACCCAGAATATGTTGGCTTTTAACAGAGGAACCAGTCAACTGTTAGGGATCATTCTGAAGTTTCCAATTACTTTGAGATGAAATATTGTCTATATAGATGTGATGGTTGTCCAAGGCCCCTTGGATTTTAACTTACTCCTGGGGCATGATTATACTTATGTCATGGGAGCACTTATCTCTTCCCTCTTTCGCGTGATCTGTTTTCCACATGAAGGTCGAATTGTGACCATTGATTAGCTTTCATTCATTAGTCTAAATATGAAACCTAATCTATCATCATCCCTTAATGGTCCTTACACGACAATAGTATCTTCCTCGCCCCAGGTCAATTACGTAGCAACCTATTCCATGCTCGCATCCATTAATGGTTATGCCAGTGATGTCGTGGATCATGTTCGATTTCTAGAGTGTTGTTCTCTCATTGAATGAGAACCTCCTGGAAGCCATGTTTTCTTATGCATCATGATCATGTCTTCAGAGCATAGTTCTTGTTCTTTTATCAAGCTCCTTAAAAAATGAAACAAGCCCTTTCAGAGTATAGTTATTTTCTTGTGTCAAGCTCCTTAAAATATTAAACAAGGTGTCATGAGGATATTTATTTTACTATGTAAACCTCGTTAAAAAATGAATTAGGCCTCTATGAGGATAATTATTTTACTATGTCAACCTCGTTAAAAAATGAATTAGGTCTCTATGAGGATATTTCTTTTACTATGTCAACCTCATTAAAAAAGGAAACAAGTTCCCTTTCAATTCAAGATTTTGATTAGATCTCGTAAAATCTAAGTCGAGTCTTTCACTTGGTCTTGTAAACGAACCTTCACTCCATTCACTTTTTAGTAACCAACAATTTACTTAGGTAAATGAAATGAATCTTGGGGGGCATGTACCTCGAATTGAGTCACCATGCTGGGGGCATGCAAGCTTATTCCAAGCATATTTTCCATGTTTCAAGCTTCTGTAAAAATGAAACCAATTCCAAGCATAGTTTTCCATGTTTTTAAGCTTGTGTAAAAATGAAACAATTCTCATTTTACCTCTTGTGATTTCCATCTTATCAACCTATTTTTTCAAGATGAAACTTAGTTTTCTCATTCCATCGTCACCATCTACTTGGCCAATCATACTTCTTCATTTTGTTTTTTTACTCATTCCTAAGGAACCACTGCAATGAGTGGTATTGTTAGCCAACCTCTTTACTTTTACTTGTTCTGAGTAGTTCCACCATAACTAGAACCAGTTGCTATCCTTTATACCATTCGTTCCTCTAGGATGAGTAGCCTTTAAGCTCTTTTATGACGCTCGAAAAGTGAAAAGATTGCTGAGTATTTATTTGTTTTAAACACGTTAAAGTAAATTAAATGTCTTTTACCCAGTATACATTTACAACTTTTTTGGGCTAGGATAAAGTATTTACGAAAAAGGAATACCTTAGTCAATTATCTAAGAGGTTCTCTTGAATTTTGTTTTCTACCTTTTCGGATTCGAGGGACTATCTAAAAAAAGGGCCCTGTGGAGTTTTCTTTTCAACTTCTTTTCAAACTCTCTAAACATGAAAAGGCACCGAGTTTCGACTTTTTTAGACTCGTTAAAATATAACGACATTGGAATCGTCACCATGATGCTACCGCGTTCCTCCTTCCTAGGGCTCATAAAATGTACTAGGATGGATTTTTATGAAGGAAAAACTTATATGACAAGAATATGCTACCCCCTTCAAGCTTGTATTAAAAAATAATTTGATCCGGATTTATGCAGGAACGCAACAGAATAAACACATAAACATAAATACAGAGATGCAGCGGAAATAACACTTCATTTCATTAATATCAACGAACTGAATTTTGCTTACAGACAGAATGGAAATAAAACTAGCTAGGGCGCTGGTAGCTATCTCTGAGAAGAGATGTGGCGGCTACAGGCCTCTGAACTCAGTTACAATGAGGCTCGAGGGCCTATTTATCATTTAGAAACAATGGGAAATCTTAAACAACCAAAACCCTAACCCTAGGAGATGAAGCGCCAAAACTATGGGCCCCGTTTGGGTAAATTGGTGTTTCAACTTCCCAGGGGCGTAACTCTAGCATACGATCTCCGTTTGACGCATACCATACCTCGTTAGAAAGATCTATCCGAGGACTACAAATTTGGAATGAGCAACATTGGTCCATGGACCCATGTTGCTCTCCGTTTTCCCAAAAAACGTCGTTTAGGGCCTCAAAACGGCTCCGGAAGTTTAGGACCCGAAAAACTGCTAAAAATAGTAAACTGTGCCGAAACTGAAAAAATGAAATAGACAATGGTGGAGCCCCAAATGGAATAGGCGGGTGACCACCAATATCCACCTGGATCATAATTGGGGTACTCACCAGAAATGGTGGGGGGAAAATGGAAGTATTTATGATTTGTGTCAGCAGTATGTTGCTCCTAAACATGACACTTATCTTTAGTTCATGTCGGGTTGTGGATATCCTACATTCATCATTTTTCCTCCATGGGTTTTGGAAATATTTTTTCCTCTCATTTAATTACCATTATTGTCAACGTCACCTCTAATTCCATTTGAGTCAAATACTGCCAAAATCCAGACTCGTGTCGCCGATATGTTCAAGAGCAATTCCTTCTACAATTTTTCATTACCTGATTCTTTGTTCAATCTTGATTCACAACCATCTTGTTCCTTTGTCTCGTATCACTGTTGTGGGATACATTATGGCCCTCCTTCGACGGATCGCTTCCGGTCAACTTCAACTCATTATCCAGGAAGTTGATCTAGAGACTCCTTTCAGTACCTTAGAGCATGCATGCCTTAATGGCAGGTTTTTCACATTCGAAGACATGTTCACCTCATTGGCATTTGATTAGATTATTTCACAAATGTTCGACTTTAGTTCCTCCTCCATCTCTATAAATTGATCACCCTCCAATGCCTCTGCTAGTTAGAACAAAATAGAAGAGCATAGCAGAGAGAGGTTTGAATATTTTCATAAGATTTGAAGGAGAGCATTGAGGCACTTAGCCTTCTCACACAGAGTTGAAAATGAGTTCTTTGGAGATGTGCCTGGATTCAGACCCGCTGAAGGAGAGCTTTGACATCAAGGCACAAGTTGTAACTCCTCTTCTATTAACAATATGATACAAATGATATATATTTTCCATTCTTTTTCATGTTTATGATTAAGAATTATAGCATTCCTTGATCATTTAGATAGGTTATATTTTTATATGCATGTTGCAATTGTATGCTTCTTGTTGTTTCTTGGTCACTTGTGCAGGTAGTTGAACGTTGGTAGTAGTGGATATCAAACTCTATAAAAGCAAAGGATCAAGGAGCTTAGACGAAGAGAAACATCGAAACATCAGATCTAGGTAGGTCATCTCCTTTGATATATGTTTCATTTAACAATCCTGAAAGTAAGTGTCTGCTCTTTTTTCTTTGTTGCTAGACCCACCCTAAGGCTAGAGGGATTGTCTCTATCTACAGAGAGGATTTATGTGGACAACACTTATCTTATTAGTTGTTCTTTGGTAGAAGAAATAAATTTTACTCCTATTTGGGATATAGGTTCTTCAATTATAGCTTAAGTAGAGGAATTTGACGAATCTCTATGTTGGATTTCAGATCTATGCACCTTAGGAAGTCTATGTCTACCTGCCAATGATGGAATGCAAGTTTCAGTGGGTGGTGTCGCACTACAAGGTCTAGGTGGACTGAGTGGTGATGTTGGAATTTAACTTCTACCTCTACATACAAATATACACCCAGAATCCCTTTCTCTATGCACAAATGTTTTTTAACATTTTTTTAAATAAAAATTGAATGTACCTAAAAATAGAATCTTATATACACTTCCTCGACAACAACGCCAAAATGTTGGGTAAATTAATTGTTCTTAATTTACTTCATTAATTGTTAACCATGATTCATGGACTTATGAAATGTTTGTGCACTATCTATGCTAGGATTCTTTATATGAATTGATTGATTCTAAGCATGGACAAATACAATTTGAAGAATAATTAGGTCATGTTCTTTTAATCTAAATTTATATTAAATCCTAAGTAACCAAATTGAAATTCACTACTTTGCAGAATTTGAAAATATATCTAAATTGTAGAATTCAAACTTTCTTCTAATTGTATGAAAGGAAAATGCTTAGAAACCGGATTTCAAGAAAGAAACAATTTAGTTCTATTTTGCAAAATTGAAAACATTATACACAAACTTGTAGAAATAAACGTTTATACTAAATTATAGTAAGGAAATTCTATACTAATTGCATGAAAGAGAATTGGCACTAAAAAGGATTTAATTCCTACTTGCAGAAAATGGAAGAAAACTATAACTTGAGAATGACTACTTATGTGCGTATTTAACCTCTAAATAGTATTTCATCATCAATTAAGAGATTGAATCAATCTATGAAGCACTTAAGTGATATAAAGAAGATGCATTCGATAATTCAAAATATTTTTACTATTTTTCTGTTTATGAGTACTCTTTATTAAAAAAATGAAAATGATCAGAAATGTAACTATGATGAAAAAAAATCTTAAAAGAAATTATAGTGCTAAAACTAAGTAATACAAAACAATATTATGAACAAAACATGATAGCTCGACAGGGCACCCTCCCATGAGTGCAGGTCAACTAGTAATCACAAGATATCATGCACACATTGAGAACACAGTAAATTATATTAATATGGAACAAAGTATCATAGGTCCTCATAGTAAAACAATTAAAAGTTTAACATTCGATTTTTTCTATCTTAGGTCTTGACTTACAGTCTTTATACAAATTTCATAAAATTATTTTAAGAGTTTTAAGTCGACACGAGATAGATTCAATTTGAAACTCAATCTCTTTATGACTTGCTGCTAAAAGAGAAAGTGATAAGAGATTCATCTTGATGAACAATATAACATCTCATCAGGTCTCCAATATCGCTTGCTTGAATTTGTTCTATTCCTCCATTTCATTTACTTGATCGCTACACATTATTTTCAGGGTTTGAATTTTAATTTGACTTCTATATTTCTCAATTCTCGTAGCATGCCAAGTTATGCTTGTAGTTGGTTATCCATATGATAAATATTTTTCACCTCGTGGTAGTATTCATCCTTTTATCGAAGTTATGAAACATTTCTGACAACATATATCGTTGCAGAAACAAATATTAGTTGCAGAATGTTCATGATTCTGTCACTGTAAGAATGTTTATGTTATGATTCATTAAGAAAGAGAGAATCTAATTATGGATGATGAAGACCTTTTTAAGAGTTTAACTTGACCTTGAGCATGCTAATATTCCTATATAATGGTGACAAAAAGGTGAAATGAGATGGAAAAAATGATAATAAAAAAGGAAAAATTTTCAGACTTCAATAGGTGGTGCTAAGGAAGGAAGTTGTAGCTTCTTTTAGGAGGTTGCTACCTCCTTCTAGTTGATACTGCTTTACTAGGTGTTATAGCGGGTTCTAGTAGTGGCTAGTAAATATCTTGAGGTTGTATCTCTTCTAGTTGTAGGCCTTCCAGTAATGGCTGGTAATTATCTTGGGGTTGTATCCCTTCCAGTTGCAGGTCGTAAGCTAAAATTTGTAGCTTTCCTTGTAATATATATATATATATATATGATGTTTTTATTTAAGGGTTTTCTTACTAAATTGTAAGAAAAAGTGAAACACTGATTCACCACCCAACCCCTCCCCCCCCCTCTAAGTGTTTCCAAAACCATGTATCAGATAAGGTTACCCTCTAATAGTGTAATCACTAGAGTGAATATCGTGAACAAGCATGAATCATATGGAAGGAATCTCTTCAAGGGAAATTCAAATATTTGATGGAAATTGTTACCCACTAAGGAGTAGTTGAATGGAAACCTAATCTAAGGCTATAAGAGTGGATTTTTGGCTCTCCATATTAAATGGATACAAAGTTCCTAAAAATCCCCCAAAGGATCCGGACAAGAAGAGCTTGTTCAAATGCAATTTAAAAAATCTTTGTTCCATGACAATTGGATTGTCAAGAACCATTAAGTCCAAGGTGATGTCCTGCACCACAACCAAAGAAGTTTGGGATAAAATTAAAACTCTGTATCAAGGTGATGATAAGGTTAAGAAAGCCCTACTTAAGAAATATAAATATCGGTTTAAAAAACTAAAAATGGATGAAAAATAATATATTTTGACCTATTTTATTTGGGTAGATGAAGTTTTAAACTCCATCAAAGGATTAGGATAATAAATTAAATATCCTTTGATCATACAAAAGGTGTTGAGATCACTTCCCTTGAGATACAATGCCAAGGCATCTCCCATTAAAGAAACCAAGGATTCGACTAAAATGATAGAGGAAGAATTACATAGCACTCTTACAATGTACAAAATGAGAATAGATACATAAGACATATCATCAACGAAAGAAGCATCATTTAAAGCCACAAAGAAGACAAGAAACAAATAACTCAAGGTCAAAGAAAATCAAGATGATGAACAAAACTTCATCAGGAAGCTTAAAAAAGGAACTAGAAAACACAAAGGTAAGTTATCTTTTAAATGTTATGATTGTGGAAAAATAGGTCATAATGTTAAGAGATGTCCTTTTAAGGAAAATAGAATCTTGCACAAGAAAAACAATAATTCTAAAGAAGGCAACAACTCTTGCATAAATCATATGAAAGTGATACAAAAGAACTAGATGCAAGAGAGTTCTCTTCATAGCCCAATAAAATCAAGAGAATGATCATGATGAGGAAGAGGTCAATGATTCAAATGAAGAACCAAATATGAAAATATATTATTTTTGGGGACTTATAAACTATTTAGAGACTGAAGAGGTAGATGAAGATCTTCTAAAAAAATTAAAGAATAATGAAAAGGAAAATAGCAAGATCAAAAACAAAAATAGACAATTAATTTTTGGGTCCTCTTGGCTGGAGAGAGATTTAATTTTAAAGGTTGACGCCCCAAAGATGGTTTTTTCTCCAACACCCCTGCCCATATCACTTCACTACAACCCCTAAAATAAGTTCAAAATTATATTTTACATAGGCCTGAAGTCATGTTCCCTAATTATCCTTGAAATGAGTATCTATGAAGGAAAAAAAAAAAAAAATTAAGGTGTTCTAAGGCTCATCTTACAGGTTAGCCTAAAACAATTTCTCAAGTGGGCTCATTAAAAATGTGAGAAGAAGAAGAAGGCCATAAAAGTTGCAGACCATATCAATTTTCTGTTGGAAAAATTCAAACATCATCATCTATATTTTGGTAGATTTGTAGGGCTACCCATATCTGTGTTTATTTTAAGGTTTATGGAAAGTTCTAAACCAAGATGAGGTCTTAACTAAACCATTTTTAGCTCAAGTTTTGGCCTCCCTCCATGGATTTCTTTCATAAGTTCGAATCCCTCTGTGACAGGCTCAAATTACTCATTCTCGAGGTCGTATTTAGACCCCTGAAGAAAAGTCTGGAGGATTTTGTTGGCTATTTTTTTATCCTATTTTGAGGAAAAATTCTCATTATTTTCTGAGGCATATTTGTATCATTTTTGTAGATACCCCTAAGGTATACTTTTGTCATATCTTGAGGTTGATCATCTGAATTTTATTTGAATCAGATTCAAGCATGAAATTTTCTATGTTTAGGATCCATTTAGAGGCGGATACAAAGGCATCCTTTGGAAGAGATCTAAGTATATAAGGAAACTATCTAAAGTAGTTTCAGTCCCTAATTTAACTTATTTCCATGATTTTATCTAAGTATTGTTGAAGGATTAATTGAGGGAGGATTGGAAACTTGTATTCTCTAGTTTTGAGACCATTCTTAAAAGATATTTAAGGTTTGATTGAAGGTATAAGTTTTTTGACCTGATAAAAGGATAATACTATATTTTCTATTAGAAACATGAAGTTATGAGTTTCCTCGACACATTCCAGTGCTAGAGTTGTTAAACATCATTTATGAAGAAATTTTGAAGTATGATCTTCTTAGTGATACATGGAAAAATTGGACAAGGTTTTGTTGGCCAAATACACATATGCATTGACAGAGATAGAAATAATAATATAATTGGGTCATTATCCCTAGTACAAGAGTTCAAAGAGTTTTTTCTTTTATCTTTTATTCGATAGGATGGCAGCGTGGTGCTAGGAAAGGAAGTTGTAGCTTTCTTTTGTCGAAAAATGTAACTAGTTTTGGTATTCATAATTGTCATTGTACTCATGTAATTATGTATATTTTATGTTATAAGAAATAGAACAAAGAAAACTATTATTTTGAGTATGGGTTTCATGCTCCATTTTTATGGTCATCTAGGTCAAGCATGTTCTTCATGCTTCTAGGGTTTTTCATGTCAAAAGAACATTTTTCCTGAGTCAAAATAGTCCTTATTATTTGTACAATACCATATTTGGAAAGTTGTAACATGTAAATGACATTATTTATGCTCATCCAGAAGGTCCTTTAATCCCCCTAGCACAAGTCAGACCTGGGAGAGACAAGTTAGCCTAAAGAGGGGTATTTGACCTCATGGAAAGCCTATAAATAGAAGTAGATTTAACCTCTTTTAGTCACCAATTTGATCTCTCAAGAAAGAAGTTATATCTATATAAAGGAAGATCGAGGAACCTAGAGCATAGATCAAGGAAGTTGTAGCAAAGATCATGGAAGAAATAATATGTTTAAAAAAATAAGGAAAATCTATTTTTGGGCCTTATGCTCTCACACGTGCGAAGGTTAGGGTTTCTGCAACTTCAAGGAAGGCTGAAAATTGTAGATCTAAATTGCATATCCAAGTTGATGGAGAACTCAATACATTGATTTGGTCTAGTTTCACTATGAAGACCTTAGCTTGTTTGAAGGAATAGTTGAAGAATTGACACATGTCAAAATTAGGGTTTCTGTAGCAACCACATGATCAAAGTTGCATGTTGAAGTTGGAGGCCAAAGTTGGAGTTGGAAGATGGTTGAAGTGGGATTGAATCTTCTTGTCTTTGTTGATCTCTGACATAATTGAAATGGTTTCTTGGAGGGCTCACTTGGTGCTTGGAAGAGGACTTGGTATATGATTATGGATCCTGTTTTTCTCATTTGAAGGAGATTCTATAAGAAGAGAAGATATTTTTTGGGCTTTCCCCTTAAAGGGTTTTTTCCTTGGCTTGTAGCTTATATTTTGTGTCCATTGTATTTATTGCTTTTCTCTTGATAATTTTTTGATGAAAAGGGCCTAATAAAGAAACATAAGTATATAAATAAATTTCACAATCAATTATTAAATTTAAGGAGGAATTGAATTCATAGCTACTCTACTGCATTCTCCAACATGGTTTCAGAGCTAAGGTGAACGATAAAAGGAAACTTGAAGATCATCTTGAAGAGGAAATAATTTGCAAAAGGACACAAGGAAAATATAAAATATCACCATCAAACTCTCATTGCAGGAAGGAAGGAGAAGTTTTGATTGAAGGTTCTTTAGCACATCATCTTGAAGAGGAGGAAATATCAAGGAATCTTGGGATCATCATCCACTCTTTGAACCTATTCAAAATCATTATTGCTAAAGAAATCCTAAAAGTAATCATTCTAAGGCATCTTTGAAGTCTCCTTGGAGGTCTTGAAAACATCAAGATAGTGGGAGACATCACCAAAAAGAAGGACTCTTAGTTGAAAAGTAAGTATCATATTCTTTTCTATGTCTCAATCTACATATCACATGGATACATTTTTCAAGGAAATAAATAAGCTCAATGAATTAACAAACTTCCTAGAATGGAAGAAGAGGATTGGCTTGGAACTCATAGAAAATCATTAGAGAAATTTTGAGGTTCAAAATGGGCCTCAAAACAAAATGTACAAGAAAAAATAACTTTATAAGAACCAACATAATTCAATATTATGATTTCAACAACGGGGGATGATTCACCATTTTTGGAGTAAAAAGGTACAAAAAAAAGAAAAAAAGAAAATACTTTTTCAACTTGTATTTCAACTTATCTTCCTATGATTTTACTCAAATTTTGAGCGAGAGCTCTCATTGAATGTGGAATTTAATTTTTAATCCAAGGAGTACCCATGTTACATACTTTTGATGGAACCTACTACAAGAAAAATGTGAAATACGTAAAAAAGTGTGATTACAATCATGTATTTCACATTTTTCATATATTTCACATTTTTTTTTGTAGTAGGGTCAATCGAAAGTATGCAACATGGGTTGCTAGGTCCCTATAATACTAGTGTATCCCTTTATTTTATTGTTATTTTAGCCCCCGTATTGTTATTTTTGTGCCAATGTAGTCCCCATATTGTTATAATTGTGCCCCATAGAAACACACTATTATTATTGTTGTGCCCTTACATTGTTATTGTTATTTCGGCTAAGATTATGTTGTGACCCCTTGGACTCTTATATATAGAAATGAGGTTTTGTCATTTGTATCATCCAAGAATTTTTCATTTATATAATGTAAATGAGGTTTCCCCCTCTAAGAGGTTGATTTCTAATTCATTGATCTATATTTTCTTCTATTTTGTGAGCTGGTTTCATAACATTTGGTATTAGAGCTTTGGATAATAGGGTTTTGTTGCTGCAAATAGGCCATCATGGATTTTTTTCTATAATTTTTTTATATGAGGCTTCAGAAGCTAAAATTTTTACCATGTGGAGATGAAACCTTGACGAACTTCTTGTAAAAATTTCAGACCTTAGTTCACAATATTTTTGGAGATATGATCTATGGAATTTAGGTTTTTGCAGCCTCCAGAATTTCATCTTAAACAAGCGACCGAGGGAAAATCATCATAACTTTTGTTTCATGCATTCGCTTGGAATTATATAAAAAGTGGAAAAAATTGCACGAAATTTCTTTTTTTGTGTATCTGTTATAGGTCAATTTGGGCACCATTCCCAATGACCTGGCTAACTGGAAATCATCCCAGAACCAATGAATAGGGTCTATCATCCCCTATCATTTCAGTTGCTACATTCCCTAAGACAAATAACGAGACAAATCATCCATGACTTCCATTGCAAAGTTTTCAAGATTTGAAGTACATGATTAAATCACCTATGAGCTCACCAATGCAGTCTCTCAAGGGGATGAGTGCTTTGCATATGTAGGTAACCCCACTCAAGGGTGCTTTGCAAAGCACTTCCCGACACTCAAGGGTGCGTTGGTAAAATTGGGAGCGAAATTCTCATTGTTCCGAAATCTCCACTTGGCCAATGCCTTCTAGAAGAGTGCATATGTGTCAAAATTCGAATCCATGTGTCCATTTGACACCTCTGAGATTGGGAAAATTTCTTGCCTATTATTAGAAATTCATTGAATGTGAAACTACCTCAATCTCATCTATAAATTGAGCACAAATCCTAGTGCTTGAGAAGGAAGAAATTGAGTAGAGAAATGTTGGTGGAATTTCAATTGAGGATTTGATTTGAGTGATATGCTACTAGAGAGATGTGCATTGTGATGAGACTGGGATGATGTTGGAGATGGTGACATCAAATCAATCGTTTGTTGTAACCTCCCCTTCTATCCATTAATAAAGATTGCTACTTACTTTCCCACATATGTATTTGTATAAGCTTCTATATTTCATATTATGAATTCTTATCTAATGTATATGGTTCATGTTTCATTGATTTAACTGAATAAATTGAATAGGAATCTGTATATTTCTATCTCTTTGTTGTTTAGTGTTCATTCTTGTAGGAAATATTTTGGTAATCTAGCTTGGATTTGAAGCTACAACAAGAGCAACAGAAGGAGACTTGGAAGTGCTTGGAATCCAAGTAAGTTTCTTGATCTATTCTGTGTGTCTATTTAATATTAGGAAAAGTAGTTGCAAAGTCTTTAACCTTTTGTTCTAAATGAGCACCACATTTAGGGAAGAATTTTTTATCCGTAATCCATAATTATGCATAACAAATTGGAGACTCCAATGGGGAGTTTAACCTTCATCCTTGGTGTGTTTTCCTCTGTTTATTCACCCAGTAGAATTTACTCTTAAATATTAGGCTTTTTGAATTCATATTTTCATTAGAAGTGTGTTAAACAACTTGAGATTTTGTTCTCTACTGCGCCCAACGCAATGTTGAACAGGACACAGTGCTTTGCAGAGCATTGTCTCCCACTTAGGGTTGCTTTGCAACCCACTATCTCCCCTTAGAGATTGCGTTCCCCCCTAGAGCCAACCAAATTCCCATTGAATTTGTCATTGCATTTGCTTTCAGAGTTTTGTTTATTGTGTTTTCAAGTGCCTGATGCCTCATAGAGACTGTAACTTTACCTGAGTCTTCCTCCTTTGAAATATAAGTTTGTTCAATGTCTCTTTAAAGTGTTTTTATTTATCATTAACGAATTAATTTCAAAGTATGTTCATTGCTGCATTAGATCTATTTGTTTTCGTAAAGGAAATTGTCGTTAAATTCTTTTTTTCCTGTCTGAAAAATTATAGTTCCATTCTTCATTTTCCTAAAAGAGAAATTGTTGTTAAATTCATTATTTCTCAAAGAAGAAAGCATTTTTTTTTGTTGATTTGATGCACTTAGTTTCCTTTTTGAATTCACGTTAAGGGGACTGAAAAATAAAAACCTGCATATGCATATAGTGGATTGTGTGTTTTGCACAAGAACAATTAGGAAAGATGCATATTAGTTTGTGCTCTTTGTTGTTTGCTCTCGAAACTGATTGCTCTTTCCCTTTAGTAGGTAATACTTTCATTGAAAAGATAAAAGGGAAAAGTTTGCTTATCATTTTAGTTTGCATTTTATGAATTTCCATCACATCATCGCGGTGAACCTTGCAAGGAAAATTGATAAACAAGATCAACTTAAAATTTACATCAATTTACCTAACAAAGCATTGGAACCATAACGATAACATTTATAAAGTCTAGGCTAGAGACGTGTTCCAGCGTTGTAAAACATAGAAACTATCATTAATTTTTTGCGATACATTTTGAGTGTGACACCTCACTCCATGTACATAAGTATATCGTAGCTCGTCTACGTACTTTCGGGTATGTCAGATGGTGTTACAGTACAAAAATTGTAAAGGGGTGCTCTCACTGTGCAGTTTCGCATTAAAAAATGGTAATATGGACTTGGACCTCCATGTAACTTTGGGTATATTTGGGAGGAAAAATTTAGGTTTCTATCCATCCCTATTGAACCAAGTCGGCCACCTTTTAAATTGTGATACACTGAACACAACATTCGGGGAGATTGCTTGCCCGTACTTCTTGGTTTGCTAGGAGGTATTATGTAGCTCACAGTATCTTGGTAAACCTTTTGCCTAGCATTAACCTTTTATTTTGTTTATTTTTTTTTGGTTAAAATAAATCAGTCATCATGGAAGAAAAAAATCCTTTTCCCCATCATTTGCATAGATTAGCATTGAAACCATCTTTACCACCAGACGTTACTCCTGGTCAGCGAAGGCGACATCACTCTACCGAAACCACTAGTATCAATACCTCTAGTGAAGCATCATCTTCCCATATACCAGAGTCAGAAAAAGTTTTTTCTACATATCCCAGTTCATCTACTATTGTTGAGACAGAGTCCTCACAACTACCTGTGGTCACGATCCATCCAATCAGTGAGACCATACCTCCTGAACCCGACGTTGTTAAACTAGAAGTTGATCCAGATCCTGTCTCCTTTATTCCAGAACATTTGCATCCCAAAGTAAAATGACTGGAATTTGTTCATGTATTGGTCATCCCACATTCTACTATAGCCATTGAATCTCCCATATGGCGCAATCAAACTCCTGAAATATACTTTGGGCCTGATGGCGAAATCCTTCCACCTGGTTTAATTTTGATTGAAGAAATCCCATAAGAAGAGACACCTTTAGCGCCAACCCTTTTTGGGGAGGATCTTTACCTCTACGAGTATTTTCCTCAATCACCATCCTCTACTTTTGTTGTTATTGTTCCTATTCAAATTCTCGTCGATTCAAAAGGGTATACATTTGGTCAGGTAAGCATGCCTGAACCTACATATTCGATTGGACCATTTGTTCCAATTACGTCAATACCTTCTCTCACTACACCGTCTATGTTCACAACTTCACCAGAGTCATATTTTCATGGTGGCCCTTTGATCCCATCAGGTTATAAATCTTTATTTGTAATTTTCTTTAGTGCATCTTCAAACACATGGACTTCACCAATGTCATCATCTGGTATTCTAACTGGTAAACCTATAGTGAGTAATGAACCGCTTGATCCTTTATACACATCATCAGGGCAATATCAAGCTGGTCCTTTTGGGTCTATTCCATCCAATACCATATCAACTGGACTCCCCGTATTTGGAGAGAAATATTTTCTGTCTTATTATCCTCCTCATGCTGAGGGGAAAACTTTGGTCACCCACTTTTACAATGTCGAAATGAATGTTTATCAATGGCATCCCACTCTACCTATCCAACCACAAACGGTTGTACACTCATATCAACCAGTTCAACCTGTTACACCCACATCATTTCCACTTGTTAATACTTCTTTACCCCTATTACAAAATCAAAATGTTGTACAAAAACCATTTCAGGTGGGTCCTTTAACTCAATACCCTCAATTATTGTGCCCATAGACTCTAAATCCTTCGGCTAATTTACAACAACCTGTACCTGGAATTATTTATTCACAAGCTAGTTTACCATATTATGGGATTTCACAACCACAACTAGGTTATACTTATCCTCAACTGAATCCAATTTATCCTAATTTGGGTTATAACTTTGGTGGACAGACCCCTTGTTAGCCTTAGGTACGAATTCCTCAACCTTCATTTCAACTAGTATCATATCCTGGTTTTGGTAAACATAATCCTCAAGCATTTTCTTATCAAAACAACCCCTATCTTGGTTACCAGCAACACATTCCTTATGATGGTGCTCAAAGGCTTGTTTCTCAAGAAATTCCATCATACCCTAGCTATGCTCAACCTGACCTTAATCGAAAATTTCCCTTTTTTGCAACTTTAGAGTTACCAGATTTAAATTGGCTCACCAATGATCAATCAACTATGATCCTTGGTGGACGGTGATATCTCACAAATTAACCTCGGATATTCCTATGTTCAATGGAAACCCTGGGGAAGACCCGTCGACTCATGTTATGACTTATCATTTGTGGTGTTTATCAATCTCCCTGAATGATGACTCCCTTCGGCTACGTCTTTTCCAGCGTACGCTCACTGGTCCAGCTGCAAAATGTTACATTGAGTTACCTAGAGGTTCTTTTGATAATTTCACTTCCCTAGATACTATATTTTTGACTCACTTCCAGTCACCCATATGATATGAAACTGGAACAAAAATCTTGACCAATTTCAAACAGAATAATTCTACTCACATTTTTTATCATATTCATGAGTGGCGTCGTCATCGTAGAATGGTTAAGACACTTGTTCCTGATCAACTCCTTGTTGAGTGGTTCATTAAGTCCCTATTACTATCTATAACTGAGGATGTGGCTAAGGGTGGCGTTGTCAATGAAGAGTAGGTCATTGCTCGTGCCCAATATTTAGACTTGATCTATACCCAGTCTAGCATGCTCTATGAATAAATTCCTAACGTACCACGTTCTAATTTTATTGTTCCTCCTCAATTAAAGGACTCTAATGCCAGAGATGGTTTGATTGGTACTGCAAGCACACATCATACTACTGCATCTGATATTGCACCTTCTTCCAAAATTAATTTTGTGTCATTTGAAAAAGGCAAGAGTGACAAGCAACCCGAAAGTAAGAAAAAGGGGAAATATAAGAAAAAGAAAACTTCCAACCCGCAGGAAAGATCATCTGATCAATTATCTGGAAATAGGAAACCTCATTATCCATGCATAATCTATAATGAGGAACACTTTGTTCGAGATTTTCCTCACTGTGCTGAATTCTCAAAAATCATTAAGACTTCACATGTGTCAGCTGTGTTGACAGATCTATTTCTTAATCCGGACCCAAATTTGGTTGCTAAGGATCCAGCTTCTAGTTCCCAAGTGCTTATGTTATCTGTCACAAAACCTTCAACAGATATTTTGGTGTTAACGCGTAATAAATATTATGGTAGTCAGGCCATTGATCAACCTACTACCTTGACCACAAATCCATCTACAGATTTGTTACCGCCTAGTGCTATTCCTGAATTGATGATTAAGCCACCAAAGGGAGTCGTTCATAAATCGAGATATAATCCTCAAGCAAGAGCTACTCAAAACTATAATATAGTTGAAGATTTAGCTCAATTCCCTTCAACTATGTCAGCTCTTGAGGTATTACAAAATTTTCCCTCGTAGAAACAGGGTTTATTGTCGGCTATTAGTGGATTTGATCCGAATGATTCTAATCTCATCGTCTTTAATCATACGGGTGTTGTAGCCGCTACAACACCACCCAAATTTTTGGGTATATTTAAAATTTCGGGTCCCCCCTAGGCTTGCTTAGTCGTTAAGGTCTTCCACCGAACCTGCAGTCAGTGACATCCTAGCGGCCTATCCCTAACCACTCATGAGTTGTCTCGCCACCATGATCAGATGTCATTGTTGCAATCATGCCATACGTGGGAAAGATCATCTAGCATACGTTCAAACATTCGTAACGCAGTCGCGCCATGTGTAATGAGATTGCCATGCATACGTTTGAATGGAAACCTTGTTGTTTTAACGATTAAAGGCCTTCTCGTCGTGGGCCATTAAGCATGTTGTTTGATTTCCTTCTCTTAAGCTTGCTAATCTTATATGTTTTGTCTGGGGTCATCATTATCAAAGAATAGTTATGATATCATAATTTTCCACGCAGGTCGACCCCACGGGTGACAAACTCCACATCAAGGGAAATAAATTTGGCTCAACGACAAGGCCAAAGTTGCGGAACAAGGGTAGAGGAGGAGCAAACGACCAGTACTATTATAAGGAGGATAATATATGTTGATCAGAAAATAAATACTATGTCATTGATGCAAAAGCTTTCTTCACTAGTGTGCACCAGATGCTTTAAAGCGCTCCATTGGAAATGTCCAGATCCTGCATCACACCATCTCAATGTCGATGGGCGCACGCAAAGAAACATATTTCGCCACTCCGATGAGTCTAGTATAGCCCGATGAACAAAGCAAACTCAGGAGATCTCCCTGAGGAATGACAATCTCATGTAAGGCTTTCTCGTGCCAAGTAGCAGTGCTAAAGCATACGTGTTTCTGTGGCAAGCCAATGATAGGATTTTAAATATGTGAACACACCCTTTAGAAGCAAAATTTATGAATCCTAAGCTACATGGTGTGAAGTTATTTATGCTGCGAGTAGTACAACGTGGAGCAATGAAATGGCCTTAAAACCCTAGTCTCCTTTGCTTTTTCATATCCATAAAGTTTGTCTATGTGGGATCCCATGAGATGGAGAGCTTCGGATTGAACCTAAAAGGGTATGTTTAAATGCATACACATTTTAGTAGCTAGGCACGTTGGTGCATATGCCAATAAATTTTTTGGAACCACAAGATAGGAAAGGTCAATGTTAAAAGAGCCATCAATGTGGCTTGAGAAAGATCTTTCAAAACAAGCAACCTTCGTATGATGAGGTAAAGAAAATGATCAAGGGTCGAAAGCATATGGTTTCGAAAACCATAAGGATATTGTGGAGCAAAGCTAAGTGATATCATTATAAAAGGCGCAAATTCAATCGACCAATGGTGATGCTGTATTTCTAATGCCAAAGCGCTAACGTATATGATTTCGAAAGACCATATAAGACCGCCAAGCAAACAACTAGCACCAAATAATTTTATGCTGAAGTGTGAATTAATGGTGTAGATATATTAGGTGGTCGAATTAAAATGCGAATCATAACTATACGAAAACACATTACAGGTTGGTTTAAATATGTCTTGGCGGGGTGTTTGATTTATGGTAAACACTTGGTGAAGCTATGTGTACAGTCACCCAAAGCTTTGCGTCGAACTCAGAGCCAAACGTTATAATAGCATGTTATATTCACTATGGTGCATACAGATGGATGCATGCATGTCAACGTGGAGTTTTCAACTATAGTGAAACATTGGAGCGGAATATAATAATGTGGCAAAATCTTAGGTTTAAAACTTGGAGCAGGTTCAACGTGCTTGTCAGCACCAACTGCGCCCTTTACCAGCAGTTCCCTGCCTTTCGCCTGGAACGGCTCGTTGATGCCTCTTTGCCACATGGGAAAGAATATCGTTGCCACCTCACAGAGGAAAGTTTCCAAGGCTAAACGTTGCATATCCACCCATGTCAATATCTCATCATCCGCATGCATAATACCACGTACACCGTGTTACTAAATTAGTGTTCGGTGGAAGCGGGCAGTCTTTGCTGTTATCCAGCGTGTATGAGACCACAAGAATGGCAATATGATTCCGTCCAAAACACATGCACATGGATGTAGCTGCACCGGCTTTGTCATTGCCGTAGTATGCAGACCCGTGAGGAAAATTGAAACGCTCGATTGAACCCTTATAACAGACCTACGACGACAATGCTATAACGACCATCGAGTGGTTATAACCAAAAGAAATGTAGCGCAGTTCTCGACCTTTGGTAAAACAATTGGAATGGATATATATATGGTGGTCAACAGGTTCGAAATATTATTACAAGTCTACGGCGCAATTGCTATAATAATTGTGGTGCTATTGTGTTCAAAGTAGAGCGGAGTTTTAAAATATGATGAATAGCCATATGGTACGGCCTTGCTGGAGGAAAGTGCGATACGAATGCTGCAAAATCGTTTTAATCAGAGAATGTAGATTCGATGGCGATCTTATAGCATGGGCTACTTAAATAACATGGCCATCAGCGCCATTGAAGCAACATACCATTTGTTACTTCTAGAAATCTAAAAAACGTATCAAATGCGCTGAGGTAACACACTTTGTGTACGTTAGAAATCATAGGTTAAGTAGGTATTGGATATTGCATTTGTATTAGCATTTTTCTTTCATGACAACGAATGGTATTCGATGAATGCATGGTAGGTGCGCGATCCCCATGAAGGAAGCAACGGGCATAACAATTAAGTGATTCCTGGGGAGACGAGCAAAGGCTTTTCTTTGGTGGGGCAATGCCAGTTCACGATTCATCTACAAAGGGGTGTATTTGTCCGTCTCTCCTCGTATCGTTCATATGTTGCATATGAACGTGCGCCCGGAGAATCAATTCATCGACTGGACCACAAAGATGGAAAATTCTTTGAGTATGGCTGGAAGAGGTCGTAGTTTTCCTCGGTTGCTGAGTCGCAACTCATCCAAAGTGATCAGCATGCGACCTGCTCAAGATTGCGAATATGCGACCCCCGTGAGGTCGCAGTTTTCCCCCGATCGCTGAGTCGCAACTCATCCAAAGTATACAAGATGCGACCTGCCCAGAGTGCGACCGTGCGACCCCCCATTGAGTCGCAAGTGCAGTCCAAGTTGTTGAGTCGCAAGTCGATGTGGAAAAGATGGTGAGCACGACATGCAAGTTCGACACGCAAGGTGAAGTCGCGCGACCCTGAGTGGCAGTCGCATCATGCAGCCATCGAAGGATGCGGCAACTGATCAGCCCAACTAGCTCATGAGAAGATTTCACAAGCAGCTTACTTGCAATGGAGCCTGCTATCACAGTACCAAAGATCAAAGCCAGTGTTCCTGCCCGATTTGTCATGAGGCCGAAAGAACAGAAGAAAACCCATTTGATCATTCTTTTTATGACAAAATAGCAACATTTTACCACACGAAGTCCAATTTGTTTGCCAATGAATTCACACGCATTTCTTGTGATTCCGCATTACAATGTATAATTATATGTATGTACAGGGCTAATATAAATTCATTTATCTGCAAGTTATATGAGAAGAAAAAAGGGGACTATGTTGATTGATTTTGTTTTCTTGCAGGTAACATATTATTTCATGCAAATTCCCTTAATGCAGAAATAACACCGCCGGCAGATAGAGGCTGCTGTCTCACATGGCGAGGGCTAAGCCAGGCCTTCGGAGAACAAGGTTATGATATCTTTGAAAGAGAAATGTAGAAGGATAAAACCCCAGGTCACACATTGCCCCAGGTCGCAAATCCCAACAGGTCACATATCTTCGATTTTTCGCCTTTTGCGACCTCGCGACCCAGCAACCTAGTCACAAGGTCGCAAGGTCGCAAGTGCCGCTGGCCCACTACGATGCGACCCTGCGCGACCCGGCGGCCTGTGGTGTCGAAAACAACAGTGCACAACGGACATTTTCTTCTTTAATCTAACGATCATGACCCGGTCGGGTCCCGCGGTGCTTAACGACGAAAGTACGATCGGGTGTATGGGCGGCCGGTCTGGGCGCAGGCGGCACTAGGGTGAGTAGCAAAAGGGGTGAGTGTGAGCCTTCAACGGTCGGGGAAGATGAGGTCAAGGGGCCCTAAGGGCATGTTTTCGTATAAATACTCCCTTGGTAGCTTGTGAGAAGGGCTTTTCTTTCAGAAACTCGAGAGCTACATGGCATTGTATTGAAAGATTATACACTTGTGCATATGAATATAGATTCTTGTTAAACACCCTATGGTTATGTTGTGTTTTTCTGTGCGAACACTGTGTGTATTCCTTGTACAGTTTTAGAACATTCTATGATTAATGAATCTGCACTTTTATGTCATCGTTTATGCGTCATGGCTATCCGTGTTGTATCAATGGTGTTCATTTTTACCGTCTGCTCTATTAATGAATGTTAATGAACTATTTTGTTAGCATTTCATTTTATCTTTCAGAAGTAAAGGGATATCTAATCATAAAGAACTATTTCTTTTGTGGTCAGACTACTTTATAAGCATTACCCCCAAAGATGTGTTGCTAATGACATCTCCTGAGGTGTACATGCTTTATATATAATCTTGCTACGCATAGTGTTTGATTCATGTTTAACGCATCAATCCTGTATTCTGTATCATGTGAATAAGTGTATGTCTACAGGTTCAAACAATTTCTTTTGAGACCTAAGGGAAGGCGTCTTAAGTGGTAGCCAGACCCACACCCCGGACGGGATCCCTACTCCAAACGGTTCAAGGTCTAATTGGGACTTTCTACCGGGGAGATCCCCTACTGTTGGCCGGACAAATTTTCCCGTCAACAGATTTGGCGCTAGAAGGAGGGCCTGAACCTCCGACCAGATGTTTAACGAAAAAGGAGGGGCCAGATGACAAGCTGAGCCCTTAGAACCTGCAGTTAATCTCATATCTGTAATGGCTTGTTCCCAAATCATTCTCCCGAGATGTTTGTCAGAGTTTTATGAGCCTGGATACTACATCTCCGATGAACTTATTTATCACTTGTCCTAGTTAAAATTTGATGGTGAAAATGGGGTGTCCATAACCCAACACTGTTCAGATTTTTGTGACTTTGGTGAATGCTATGAAATTGACGATCAGGGTTTGTTTTGTTTGCTTTTCTTCCTCACCCTCGAAGGTCGCGCTAAGCAATGGTGCTGCACTTTGCTGGAATCTTCCATCCATTCATTTGAACAACTCGCCAGTGAATTACAATAAGCTTTTCACAGGTATGATTTTCATAACGTTTTACTAAAGATAAATGACATCAGAATGGAACCTCAAGAATCTTTAGATGAGTTCTCTATCAGATTCGTTCATTATTGTTTTGAGTTCCCTGATAAGGATGTCGATTGGAGGTTGTTAAGAGAACAGTTCGCGTATGCAATTCTTGTTTCCCTTGAACCATTTCAGTTAGCAACCCGACCTGAGCCTAGTGTTCCCTATGACAACTCGCAAGTCAACAGTTGTTCTGACTTTGAGTCTTTCACGTACCATGTCGAATCTGAAAACCCCAGTGGCTCATTATCTCGTCTAACTCATGAAACCTACCTCGAGCCCACTCGATGTCTCCCTGGACTTAGTCCTAAATCTGGTTCACATTCGGATTATGAATCTGGTTCACATGCGGATGATGAATCTAGTTCACATTCGGATTATGAATCTGGTTCACATTCGGATTATGGATCTGGTTCATATTTGGATTATGAATCTGGTTCGGATTCGGATGATGAATCTGGTTCACATTCGGATTATGAATCTGGTTCAGATTCAGATTATGAATCTGGTTCACATACGGACTATGAATCGACTCCTACCCCGCATAAAGTTGATTCCCTTACAAGGTCTACCAGATCTTTGTGTCCTTTGAATGCACGTGTTGAAAATCCTTGTAGGGTTAACGCCCCTGCGACTCAATCTTTTCGTTCATTGTTCCCTAGTTTGTTTCTTGATCCCGCCATACCAGTAAATTTGTCTAGACATTCAGAGTTTTCTTACACTGGTATTGGCGAAAATCATAAGCCCGCAGGTGGTGTTTCACAATCACAGTCTAAAATCGATGAATCTTTTAAATCTGATCTGTCTCACTCAGAATCTTTAGACAACCATGGGAGTGATTTCTTATCTGGGAAACTTCAAGATGTATCCGTTATCAATCCATCCCAGTTGGTAAACCCTAGGGAGCCTAACTTGCCAGGTACCGAACTTGACCAAACCGATGGTTGCAGCAATCACTCCTTATCTGAAAACATATTCAATCATACTGTTGATGACCGTCACTCAAATATCTTTGCTAACCATACGAAGACACCTGAATTCGATGATCCACTTTGGGAAGATTCAAGTACCCACCAGAAAATCGAAACGCATCCGCTTCCGCCGAACGTTTTTGAAATGACAATTCCCCAGTACCATGCTCCTTCCAGCATAAACGCGTCAAATTCACCCCATCCTGGCAAATCTGGAGAATCCGACATTTTGGATTATCAATCTGTCAGTGCGCAAACATTCGACCAAATTGATACAAAGCCCACTGACATTTTGCAACTCACCACAATCCATGGTCACATCCAGTCGCTTGCTGATCTTGCCCAACCATCAAAGTTGGGAAGCCCTCCGCTCGAAATTCTGGAGTCTGTTCAAGGCAGTGAGGAATTGCAGCCTACATTGAAAGTGGATTCGGATCCTCATACCCTTGACCAAACCCAAGAGCAACCTCGAGCTAGGGTTTTCCAAACTAGGGTTTCTACGCTTGGATGCGCATGCATCTATAATTCGTCTGGCACTTGCTTATTGTTTCCATTCCATAAAACTGATGGTCCTCAACACCATGATGAGATTTCCGGTCAACTCGACCAAACCTATTCGGTGGATGTGCCTGCAAACAGGAAATATCTTAAACCCCTCCCGTCAGACCTAGGATTGTGCATGAATGATTATGGGTCGTTTATAAATGTTGATTTTCAGGAACATATTTCTATGTATCAAGATGAGAGTGGGATTCAGCTTGCACAATATTTTCTGGCATGTTCTTTGATAAGTATCTATGATCGCCTTGCCGTTGCACCTACTCCTCAGGTAAGTTTTGTTGCTACTACACTTTTTTCGATACTGGCTCTGATCCTGATCATTGTTGTCATTGCAGGATGCAAATTAATGCGGTGGCTACACTGGAAAACTGATTTTACATAACCCGACCGCATCATTGGTTAAACTAGGGTTTAGGTGTAGGCTAGCTAGGACCTGCAATAATTTTTTTTTTTTTTTTTTTTTATAGTTTCAAGTTAATTAGGTTTACTTGCAAAAATTTTACTTCATAGTTTGAAATTGTGCTTGTTGTTTTTGTTTACCACTGATATCCTAGGCAACATCATGTTACGAGTATTTTCTTTCATTTCCTTTTCAGTTGCTTGTTGCTACATAAATAATCATTGCTTGTATTGCGCCTCTTTTCCACCTACAACTGGTTGATCGTTCTCGCACATGGCATTGCAGTGCACCTTGAGCCTCGCTTATTACATTGCGTCGTACTCTCTCTCCCTCACATCATTTTTGTCATATCGCCTACCACTTCATGAACCCTCATTGCAACCCTATCATCTTGCAGTCTTGTTTTGCCCCGATTGCTGAAACAGTAACCCCATTGTTTTGTGTGAGGTTGCGGTGGCTATCTCAAGAGGCAGCTTTCTCTTAGGACCAGTCATCGAAGTCGCATTATCAACAAGATGCCTATGAGTCTAAACTTATTATCTGGGGAGATACGAGCCGGTTGGCTGTGGGAGACCTGATGAGTTGAAATGGCCCATACCCGTGAGCCTAAGCCTTGTGCCCAGCACAGTCTTGGACGTTTTAATGTGCTGTTCTGTGCACTGCGCCTATTGTGGTGAATGGGATGTGAAGGTTTGGCACGAGGGCAAACCCAAATCAGGATATCTTTCAGTTTCTGTAAAACAAGAAACAACCTCTCATGCTCGTAAAATAAGTCGGGATCCCTCATCCGCCCATGAAAAATAAGTGCCACGAGCACATGAAAATAAGTGCTACAAGCACATGAAACAAATAAGGGTAAAGGATCAAGAAAGGCTTCCTGCGCAGAGAGGTAATGCAACGACTCCGCCGGGGTACTGACCAGGCTCGCTGGCAGCGGAGCAACGTTTGTGATTTCTTGAAGTGACTCCGCCGGGGTACTGTCCAGGCCTGCTGGCAGCGGAGCAACACCAGAAGCTTACTTTAAAAATCTTGAGAATAATAAACCCAGTGCCTTGCTCTTCACATCATCAACAAGCTACTGGCGTCTGTGAGCTTTCTCTTTAATGTGTTTCTGATTAGCGGGACTTAGTTGAAGCACAAGGATTAGGCGTACCTGTAAAAGGCCAAAGTAATACAAACGGTACCCACAAAACTTGTTCAATATTCCCTTGCATCATTATCCGGACTCAGACTATTGTGGTGATATTGACAGAGATGCTGGATTCTACCAGTGGTTCGCCATTTGTTGTAGCCGCTACAACACCACCCAAAATTTTGGGTATATTTAAAATTTCGGGTCCCCCCTAGGCTTGCTTAGTCGTTAAGGTCTTCCACCGAACCTGCAGTTAGTGACATCCTAGCGGCCTATCCCTAACCACTCATGAGTTGTCTCGCCACCATGATCAGATGTCATTGTTGCAATCATGCCATACGTGGGAAAGATCATCTAGCATACGTTCGAACATTCGTAACGCAGTCGCGCCATGTGTAATGAGATTGCCATGCATACGTTTGAATGGAAACCTTGTTGTTTTAACGATTAAAGGCCTTCTCGTCGTGGGCCATTAAGCATGTTGTTTGATTTCCTTCTCTTAAGCTTGTTAATCTTATATGTTTTGTCTGGGGTCATCATTATCAAAGAATAATTATGATGTCGTAATTTTCCACGCAGGTCGGCCCCACGGGTGACAAACTCCACATGAAGGGAAATAAATTGGGCTCAACGACAAGGCCAAAGTTGCGGAACAGGGGTAGAGGAAGAGCAAACGACCAGTACTTTTATAAGGAGGATAATATATGTTGATCAGAAAAGAACTTCTATGTCACTGATGCAAAAGCTTTCTTCACTAGTGCGCACCAGATGCTTTAAAGCGCTCCATTGGAAATGTCCAGATCCTGCATCACACCATCTCAATGTCGATGGGCGCACGCAAATAAACATATTTCGCCACTCCAATGAGTCTATTATAGCCCGATGAACAAAGCAAACTCAGGAGATCTCCCTGAGGAATGACAATCTCATGCAAGGCTTTCTCGTGCCAAGTAGCAGTGCTAAAGCATGCGTGTTTCTGTGGCAAGCCAACGACAGGATTTTAAATATGTGAACGCACCCTTTAGAAGCAACATTTATGAATCCTAAGCTACATGGTGTGAAGTTATTTATGCTGCGAGGAGTACAACGTGGAGCAATGAAATGGCCTTAAAACCCTAGTCTCCTTTGCTTTTTCATATCCATAAAGTTTGTCTATGTGGGATCCCATGAGATGGAGAGCTTCGGATTGAACCTAAAAGGGTATGTTTAAATGCATACACATTTTAGTAGCTAGGCACGTTGGTGCATATGCCAATAAATTTTTTGGAACCACAAGATAGGAAAGGTCAATGTTAAAAGAGCCATCAATGTGGCTTGAGAAAGATCTTTCAAAACAAGTAGCCTTCGTATGATGAGGTAGAGCAAATGATCAAGGGTCGAAAGCATATGGTTTCGAAAACCATAAGGATATCGTGGAGCAAAGCTAAGTGATATCATTATAAAAGGCGCAAATTCAATCGACCAATGGTGATGCTGTATTTCTAATGCCAAAGCACTAACGTATATGATTTCGAAAGATCATATAAGACCGCCAAGCAAACAACTAGCACCAAATAATTTTATGCTGAAGTGTGAATTAATGGTGTAGATATATTAGGTGGTCGAATTAAAATGCGAATCAGAACTATACGAAAACGCATTACAGGTTGGTTTAAATATGTCTTGGCGGGGTGTTTGATTTATGGTAAACACTTGGTGAAGCTATGTGTATAGTCACCCAAAGCTTTGCGTCGAACTCGGAGCCAAACGTTATAATAGCATGTTATATTCACTATGGTGCGTACAGATGGATGCATGCATGTCAACGTGGAGTTTTCAACTATAGTGAAACATTGGAGCGGAATATAATAATGTGGCAAAAGCTTAGGTTTAAAACTTGGAGCAGGTTCAACGTGCTTGTCAGCACCAACTGCGCCCTTTACCAGTAGTTCCCTGCCTTTCGCCCGGAATGGCTCGTTGATGCCTCTTTTCCACATGGGAAAGAATATCGTTGCCACCTCACAGAGGAAAGTTTCCAAGGCTAAACGTTGCATATCCGCCCATGTCAATATCTCATCATCCGCATGCATAATACCACGTACACCGTGTTACTAAATCAGTGTTCGGTGGAAGCGGGCAGTCTTTGCTGTTATCCAGCGTGTATGAGACCGCAAGAATGGCAATATGATTCCGTCCAAAATGCATGCACATGGATGTAGCTGCACCGTCTTTGTCATTTCCGTAGTATGCAGACCCGTGAGGAAAATTGAAATGCTCGATTGAACCCTTATAACAGACCTACGACGACAATGCTATAGCGACCATCGAGTGGTTATAACCAAAAGAAATGCAGCGCAGTTCTCAACCATTGGTAAAACTATTGGAATGGATATATATATGGTGGTCAACAGGTTCGAAATATTATTACAAGTCTACGGCGCAATTGCTATAATAATTGTGGTGCTATTGTGTTCAAAGTAGAGCGGAGTTTTAAAATATGATGAATAGCCATATGGTACGGCCTTGCTGGAGGAAAGTGCGATACGAACGCTGCAAAATCGTTTTAATAAGAGAATGTAGATTCGATGGCGATCTTATAGCATGGGCTACTTAAATAACGTGGCCATCAGCGCCATTGAAGCAACATACCATTTGTTACTTCCAGAAATCTAAAAAACGTATCAAATGCGCTGAGGTAACGCATACTATTATGCGTTTAGGAAATCATGGGTTCTGACAGGTCGCTGGATAATGGTTGTGTAGCCGTTTTTCTTTCATGACACTGCAGATGGTGTTTAGCGAATGCATGGTAGGTGCGCAGTCTGCACAGAGAAGCAAACGGGCATAAAAATTCACGATGATTCCCTAGGGAGACAGCAAAGAAGCTTTTCTTTGGAAGCTGATATCGATTCCACGATTGAGGCGACAAAGGGAGGTCGCAACTATCCGTCTCTCACTACACGCGCTCGATTCATATGCTGCATGTGAGCCGATATCCAGAATCAATTCATCGACTGCACCAAAAAGATGGAAAATTCTTTGAGTATGACTGGCAGAGGTTGTAGTTTTCCTCGGTTGCTGAGTCGCAACTCATCCAAAGTGATCAGTATGCGACCTGCTCAAGATTGCTACTATGCGACCCCCGTGAGGTCGCAGTTTTCCCCCGATCGCCGAGTCGCAACTCATCCAAAGTGGACAAAATGCGACCTGCCCAGAGTTGCAACCGTGCGACCCCCCATTGAGTCGCAAGTGCAGTCCAAGTTGCTGAGTCGCAAGTCGATGTGGAAAAGATGAAGTGCGACCTGTGACCCCTTTTGAGATTGCGACCCACGCAAAGATGAAGTCGCGCGACCCTATGAGTCGCCAGGTCGCAGATCCATGCAGCCATCGAAGGATGCGACTTAGTAATCAACTGACTAGCTCATGGGAAGATTTCACAAACGGCTTACTTCCCTGGTTGAATATCCCTGATGCAAGATCAAGAAGCCAGGGTGTTGCTACCAAGTTGCAATACAGGGCTAGAGAAAGGACACAGAAGAAAACCCATTTGAGCCATTCTTCCTGATGACAAAATGGCGCAACATTTGACCACACAGGGGTCCAACTGATTTTAGCTGTGATAGATTACTGCATTTCTTGTGTTGATTCCCTGACATTCGTGTATAATTATATGTATGTACAGGGCTAATATAAATTCATTTATCTGCAAGTTATATGAGAAGAAAAAAGGGGACTATGTTGATTGATTTTGTTTTCTTGCAGGTAACATATTATTTCATGCAAATTCCCTTAATGCAAAAATGACACCGCCGGTAGATAGAGGCTGCTGTCTCACATGGCGAGGGATAATCCAGGCCTTCGGAGAACAAGGTTATGATATCTTTGAAAGAGAAATGCAGAAGGATAAAACCCCAGGTCGCACATTGCCCCAAGTCGCAAATCCCAACAGGTCGCATATCTTCGATTTTTCGCCTTTTGCAACCTCGTGACCCAGCGACCTAGTCTCAAGGTCGCAAGGTTGCAAGTGCATCTGTTTTCACGATCTGCGACCTCGCGACCCAGCGACCTAGTCGCAAGTTCGCAAGGTCGCAAGTGCATCTGTTTTCACAATCTGTGACCCCGCGACCTAGCGACCTAGTCACAAGGTAGCAAGGTTGCACCTTGGACATTTTCTTACAATATGCGACCCCGCGACCCAGTCAGGTCGCAGGTCGCAACGACAGCTCAGATCGCAGGTCGCAACAGCAGCCAGGTCACAAGTCACAACAGCGGCTCAGGTCGCAAGTCGCAAAAGGGACTGGGTTGCAAGGCAGCCCAACGGTCAGGAAGATGAAAGGTCAAGGAACCCCAAAGGGCATGTTTTACATTATAAATACTCCTTCGGGAGCTTGTAATAAGGGCTTTTCTTTTTGGAAACTCAAGAGCTAAATGGCATTGTATTGAAAGATTATACTCTTGTACATATGAATACAGATTCTTGTTAACACACCCTATGGTTATGATGTGTTTTGCTGTGCGAACACTGTGTATTCCTTGTACAGTTTCAGAACATTCTATGATTAATGAAGCTGCACTCTTCATGTCATCATTTATGCGTCACGGCTATCTATGTTGTATTAATGATGTTCAATTTATCATCTGCTCTATTAATGAATGTTAATGAACTATTTTGTTAGCATTTCGTTTTATCTTTCAGAAGTAAAGGGATATCTAATCATAAAGAACTATTTCTTTTGTGGTCAGACTACCTTATAAGCATTACCCCCAAAGATGTGTTGCTAATGACATCTCCTGAGGTGTACATGCTTTATATATAATCTTGCTACGCATAGTGTTTGATTCATGTTTAACGCATCAATCCTGTATTCTGTATCATGTGAATAAGTGTATGTCCGCAGGTTCAAACAGTTTCTTTTGAGACCTAAGGGAAGGCGTCTTAAGTGGTAGCCGGACCCACACCCCGGACGGGATCCCTACTCCAAACGGTTCAAGGTCTAATTGGGACTTTCTACCGGGGAGATCCCCTACTGTTGGCTGGACAAATTTTCCCATCAACAACGGGCTATGTGCCACAATTACCAGCAGAATTGGCATTCTCCATACAAGTAAATGTTCTCAGTCACCTTATTCATCATATTATTATTGTTGAGGGAGCATCTACATGCATTATGTATCAAAACTATTTCAAGTCACTTGGCTCGGTGCTTATCTCAATCATCAACGATGTTGAAGGCTTTCGATGGATGTACATATAAGCCTTGTGGTATTACTAATAACCTGCATATTGAACTAAGGGGAAAAACAGTGAATGTTGATGTCGAGGTTGTTGACGGACCCCTTGACTACAATATTCTACTTGGAATTCCATGGGTATATGCTATGACATAAATTATTTCTACATATTTTAGAATGATCGCCTTTCCATATAAAGGTTCCATCATAGTCATAAATCAACTATTCTTCTTTTCCTCCACTTCACAGGTACCTGGAAGTGTTTCGTTCGTTCACAAACCCCAACTAGCACTTCAAAACATTGTTGTAGGACTCTTGAAGGATTCCACTCTCATGGGAACCTTTTCATTACTGCTACCTACGACGTCAAAAAAAATTGCAAGTATAGATGCCTGCTACATGATCTCTTCCACTCCATGTGGCTTAAGGAAGAGTGCAGGTGATTTTGAAATTGTTACATTGGATGAGTTTCTGCCGCCCATCCCTATTGATCTAGCATAGCAATCAATCTATTTGGCTTGGGTGGCGAATCAAAAATCAGCATCGTCGGTTGTTTGGGTTGATCGTTCCTTATATTTTGGTACTCCATTTGATCCTTTTTCATCAAATTTGTGAACATATGAGAATATTTTGGAAACCATGATGTCAGAAAGAGAACCATGGGAATATTATCATCATCGTTCCCATCTTCCTGATTATGAATAAAATAATCTTAGTGAACTATATCACCCATCGATCAAAATTTTCTTTTCAAATTATTTACCTATTAATGCAATTGATTCCGACTGAAATTTGTCAAATATTGAAGAAATCATTTCTATTGATATTTTGACCAAACCTGGCATTGTAGAAAATATTCATGTCGGCGTATCTTTTTCTCCATCAGAACTTGAAACATATCACTCTCTCTTTCATGAATTCCGTGATGTATTTTCTTGGTCTTATGAGGAAATGTTAGGCATAGATACTAGCATCGTTGAACACACTATTAATATGTATCATGATTTCAAACCGGTGCATCAATGCCTTCGTCTTGTTCATCAAAAGAAGGCCACTGCCATTAAAGAAGAAGTTGAGAAAATTTTGCGTGTTGGTTTCATTTACCCTATTCCACTAATTGAGTGGGTTTCCATCATCGTTCCTGTCATTAAAAAACAAGGAACTATCAGAGTGTGCGTCGATTATTGGGATGTCAATATTGCTTGTCCAAAAGACAACTATCCTACTCCCTTTATCGACCCGATTATTGATGATTGTGCTGGATGTGAAATATTTTTGTTCATGGATGGATTTTCTTGCTACAATGAAATCAATATCTGCATAGAGGATCAACATAAGACAACATTCATCTGTCCCTGGGGCACATTCGCTTATAGGAAACTACTGTTTGGTTTAAAGAACGCTGGGGAAAATTTTCAGAGAGCAATGGATTATGCTTTCAATGACATCAAACACATTATTCAACCCTATCTAGATGATTTACCCGCACATTCATGAAATCAGACTGATCACCCGATGCATTTGAGATCCATATTCTTACGCTGTCGACACTACAAAATACACCTCAATCCACATAAATGTGTGTTTTGTGTTGGTTTTGGTCATTTGCTTGGATTTTTCATCTCAAAAGAAGGAATTCGAATCAACCCATTAAAGGTTTAGGCCATTCTTGATTTTCCTACACCATCAAATGTACTTCAGATACAAAAACTTCAAGCAAAGGCTAAATTCCTAAGGAGGTTCATACCCAACTATGCCGAAATGGCTAAAGGATTTACTCGGCTCTTGAAAAAATGGGTTCCCTTCCATTGGGACCAAGTTGCGCAAGCTTCTTTTGATGTTGTCAAGGATAATATTGTCCGAGTGTCATTAATGTATCCCCAAAATTATTATAATGATTATTTCTTATATATTTCCATGACTGATACGACCTTTGCTATGGTATTGGTCCAAGTAGAAAATGGGATATAACATCTGATATATTATTTGAGTTGTAATTTAAATGATACAGAAGTTGAGTATTCATATGTAGAAAAGATTGCCTTAGTAGCTGTTCAAGCTGTCCAAATATTTTTCCACTATATCCTGTTTCTAAAGACCATTGTCGTTTCAAATTGCAACCCCATGACTTATATATTATCACGTCAATTTTTGGGCGAAAAATATTCAAAATCTATTGTCATTTTGTAGGATTTTGATTTGGAAATCATCAAATCCAAGTCAAAGAAGTCTCTAGTTTTGGTTGAGCTTCTCTGTGACCTTCCCTCTGATAGTACTGCTACTACGTCGGAACCATAAATTCCTAACAAGTCTCTATTTCTGATCAGATCATCTGATCCTTGGTATGGATATTTCAACATTTATCTCCAAACTCGAACTTTTTGACCTCATACCTCTCGCTCTGACCAATGACGTATTCGATACCAAGCCAAAGATTATCTGATCGTCAACAATACATTGATACTATATTAAGAAGGTGCCTCATGAGGAGTCTGAAAAGGTTTTAAATGATTTTCATAATAGGCCTTGTGGTGGACACTTTTCTGGATACGCTATCATGTAGAAGATACTCCGCGTCGGCTACTTTTGGCCTACTATATTTTGTGACTGCATCCTCTTTGTCAGAAGTTGTCATGCGTGCCAGATTTTTTATACTAAAATCCATAAACCACCAGTGCCAATGCATCCTGTTGTCTCTATGGGACCATTTTCAAAATGGGATATTGACTTCATGACCTATAAGCCTCATTCGTCTGGGGGACATGGTTATATTATTGTCGTAGTAGACTACTTTACCAAATGGGCCGAAGTGATGCCTATATTCAACAACACAGGACATAAAACTTCATTGTTTTTCTTTAATCATGTTATTGCATGGTTTGGGGTCCCAGAGGCTATAGTTACAGATCATGGGAAGCATTTTCTCAACCACATGATGATAGAATTGACTGCCAAGTTAGGATTTTCACATGATAATTCTACTCCTTATTATCCACAATCAAATGGATAAGTTGAAGCTATCAACAAGATTCTTAAATGTATGATTCAACGAATGATAGGAGCTCGTAAAAGAAACTCACATTTTATCCTGTACTTGACCTTGTGGGTGTATCGAACCTCGGTGAGAAACACAACCAAATTTACTCCTTTTCAATTGGTTTATGGTCTAGAAGCTATCTTGCCAATCCAATTTGAAATACCATCATTAAAACTCGCAATCGACTTGTTACCTGACACCTCAGAAGAAGAAGCGTGCCTCTTTAACCTCATCCATCTTTATGAAACACATCGTGAAGCCAAATTGGCCAACGAAGCGCATAAGAGACATATAAAGGTACAATATGAAAAAAATGCCCAACCTCAAATTTTCTCTGAGGAAAAGTTGGTCCTTATTTATGATTAAGAAGCTGATGTAGTAAGTACAGGGAAATTTGAGCCATTATGGCATGGCCCCTATATTTTCAAAAGATTTCTTGCTAAGGGTTCCTATGAGTTGGTGGATTACGATGGAATTCTGTTGACGCAGCCCAGAAATGGGTTGTATCTGAAACGTTACTAAGCTTAATCATGAGCATAGTGATTTTTTGTATTTTATTATATATATATGCTGTTTATTTGCATTCACTGATATGTTGTTGATTTTAATTCACTGTCTTAGTTTGTTTTTTAGAGTTTTCTTGAGGTTATTAATTCACTTTTACATTTCATCGTAGATGTTTGAATCTTTGGAACCATTTGTTGGATATGCTGATGGTACTAGTCGTAGTACAGAGAATCTATCCTCTGCAACGTGGGCCATTTTCACTCCAAACGACGAGTTAGTGAGTTTTCAAGGGATTTGTATCAATAGATCGACACACAATATCGCTGAATATAGCACGTTGATCGAACTTCTCTCTGATGCCATTTCATTTGGTATTAACCGCATTATCATAAGGTTAGACTCACAACTTGTGCTATTACAACTTACTAGTGCTTATACTGTTATAAATCCAACGTTGCATCATTTGTTCCTAAGAGTTCGACTTTTGGAAAGACACTTTGATTTTATTCAATATCAACACATTTCCAGAAATTTGAACACATTGACTGATTCTTTGGCTAATCAAGTTCTAGACAGACATTTGTAACACATGTAAAGAAAACATTCACATAATTGAACAGGATTGCACAACAAACATAGGAAAACATTGAAATCAAATAGATAGATAGTTATAGGCTTTTAAAAAAATTTGTGCCCAAGACACATTGGTCATCTGATCTCAAAATGTATGCAACATGTCAAAAGTAAACTAGTGATGTTCATGGTAACATGCTATAGATATAGCTATCCTATGCAGTAACCGCATCCAGCAGTTAGGAACACCTATAGTGTGGCACTGCAGTCACATGGGTAACTCTTTGATCCAAAAATCTGGAATCCCAAAGGACAACCCCTCTATGTGTTTCCGAAGCTCGGACAGAGTCTCAGCCATGTCTAGGTCCTAAAGGACTGCTCTTCCGACAACCCTCTCTGCTAGCTCATCTGCTCCATGCTCTGGTTCCTCTACCGATTGAACTTGAACAACATCTTCATTACATCAAAACTTTAGTTTATTCTTGGGAAAAATAAAAAATACAAAAACATTGTATAAACCTTAGAAAAATTAAAAACATGGCCAAAACATTCTTACCTATTCCACCCCATTGAGTGCCTTCTGGTAAAGCTAAGTCTGGATCTCCTCAAAAATCAACGCCTGCATATGCACACTCATCGATGGCAACAAAATGTCCCCTAAACTAGGTGAAGAACACAACCAAGAACAAAATGGAAAATTAGACTGCATGCCTACCCATAAGTTATATCCATCTCTGCATCCTCGGATCTCTAGGGTTAGACACACCCAGTGTCACATGTTGAGGATGCATCAGTGGAACCCACTCTAAGGCAAATTAAATGAGGATCAAACCATAAATGAAGTTTTTATTCCTTCCTCCCTTTGCCTTGTTTAGTTGTTCTTTTATCTAAGAAAATATAGCTTCAGACCAGTTGAATAATTTTGGCTCTATGCACTCTAGTGCATACTACATATATGATCTATTAGCTATATGTAGTGTAATAACGCCAGCAAGTTTTTTGATCTTGAAAATAATGGTTCTCAAAGGAAAATATCGAATGTCACGGATGTTTATTTTCCCATCCTTTCTTGGCTCTGCAAAACATAATCTCTCACAGTCTCTCCTCTTAGAGTAGACCCTGAGAGGGAAATAGGTAAGCCTCTCCTCGACAAGCCTATAATAAATTATACATCCTCCACTGTAATAGGAACCACTTTGTTCCTAATGTAAAATTCCTCGATAGTTGGATCCCATGCTCGAACTAGGAACTCCAAGAGAACTATATTTGTTGCCTCATCCCTGACAAGCGGAAGTACTTTAACAAGCCACAATCTCTTTGGGCTCTTACTGTACCTGGATCATTTAGGGTAACCATATTCTATTCTTAATGCTCTCTTTCTCTCCATGTAATCATCATTATAGTCCGATGAAATCCTAAAACATAACCATAAGACTCATTAGACTCCTTTCAATGAAAAAAAGTAGACAAATTTTTAGCATAATGCAAGAATAAAAAATGAAGATTGCATCCAACACAGTCTTGAACAAGGGAAAATATGTTTCATATGCAGCTAAACTTCAATTTAGGTGCTCCACAACGCACTTTTTGATGCTCAAGGGTGCGTTTCCCTCTTTGGAAGAAACATTTACCCTAAGGGGCTCAAAACCCTAAACATTTACAATGAAAGGAAATGAATTGACTATTGAAAGAAAGAGAGGGTTCATGGCACTAACCTGGATCGAACGGTGATGAAAACCGTCCACAAAATTGATCGCAATCAATGGCTGAAGTTCGGGGGAAAAAACAAGTTCAAAGTTCCAAAATGAAAATGTTAACTTTCAAATGGTAAAAATGAATAGTAAAACTCTTTTTAATAGTCATTTAATTATTTTCAAATCATATTTATTGCTGTGACTATGGTTTTATTATATTTTTATCATGAAACATATATTTTTAATCCATTTGATGTTGTTTTGAACAAGTTTTACAACTGATGAACATATTAGTCATGCAGATTTATTTCAAGGATGATTTGACCAAAAAGAATACTTTTATCCTTATTTTTAGAGCTTTGTTAAAAATGAAAAAGGACTTGAAGCACACTTTTATCTCTTTTTTGAGCTTTGATAACAGTGAAAAAGGAATCACTAGAGTCTTCTTTCAGCTCTTTTCAGATTCCAATAATGTAAAAATATTTCCGAGCACTTGTCTTTTTGAGCTCGTAAAAGTAAATGAATTGGTATCTACTCAGTATAATTTTAACCCTTTTCTGGACTGAGATAGATTATTTATGAAAAAGGAATGCCTTAGTTGAACATGGCTAACAGGTTCTCTTAGATATTATTTTACACTTTTTCGAATCTGAGTGACAACTTTAAGAAAAACTACTTGTGGAGTTTTCTTTCGTCTTCTTTTTCAAACTCTCTAAATATGAAAAAGGAATGAGTTGTCACTATCGTTAGGCTTGTTAAAACATAAAATAGCGATGGGCTTATCGATCATGGCAAGAATAAAGTTTCATTCATCACTAGACTCATTAAATTATTAAATAGCGATACATTTTTCACCCGAAGGGTTGAATTATAGATCAAGCATATGTTATCCTCCTCAAGCTTGTTAAAAAATAAAGAGGTACTAGTCAAAAAATGACCAGGGAAAATTTTGGAAAGTGAAAAAAAAATTTTACGGTAGCAAGTCGCTCTTGAACATGACACTTCACTCCATCACCGTGACTGTTTGGGTTGGGTAATCTTCTTGACAGTTCATTCATACCTATGTTTCATTCATACCTTCACTTCGGTTTTGGGTCAATGCTGCCAAATCATCTTAGTGTCACCGATATGTTTAAGAGAAATCATCCATTGAATATTCATCCTTCTGCAATACTCATAAACCTTCATTCTCATGACATTCATCCCTGAACAATGCTATATCAATTCATACCTTTGTCTCCGACATCAGTAAATACCATTTTGAAATAAAGTGACTTCCTATTGATGAAAAATCATTATCCAAGAAGTTCACTTAGAAACATCATATTTCAGTACCATGAGGCTTGTTACAACATCGACAAGACCCTCACTTTCGGAATTTTGACAGTTTTTCTTTTTTTTTTTTTCTTTTTTTTTGATTCGACATCAAATCATCTATTCATGCCTTATGAAATGTACTGCAGTACCTTGAGGGCCATTGACATCAATGGTGGTTCTCTCATGTTTGTTAACAACTCACTTCATTGGCTGGTAATCAAATGATGTCATACTATTTTCGACTACAAATGATATATTTTCATGGCTAGACTTGTACTCGAATGATCGAGTGAAGTAAATAAGAAGACCTCGGATCTAGTTTCAGCCATCTGGGCTGCAATTTCAAGATTGTTGTATACATCATCTGTATGGTGACCTGACATACATATCGTCATCAGAACATGGGCCTATATCTGTAGGCATGTCTGTATTGGGAAATATTCCAATGTAGATGAATTTCTGAACTATGTACATGTTATTAGATAGTTTATGTGTTGAGCATGGGAATGCCTTCCCTCAACAATTCGTGATCAAGGGGATATATCATGATGTAATGTATTTTAATATTGATGCAGGTCTGCACTCCTCTTTAGCTCCAACCTATCATAGCGTAAAGCATCTCATTCAAAAAATATTGTTATTATTATTATGACTTCATGCTTTAGGGGGAAATTGTTATAGGTCAATTTGGGAACCATTCCTAATGACCTGGTTAACTAGAAATAATCCCCAAAACCAATGAATAGGTTCTATCATCCCCTATCATTTTAGTTGGTACATGCCCTAAGACAAATAACAAGAAAAATCATCCATGACTTCCATTGCAAGGTTTCCAAGATTTGAAGTACATGATTAACTTACCTATGAGCTCACCAACATAGTCTATCAAGGGGCTAAGTGCTTTGCATATGCAGGTAACCCCACTCAAGGGTGCTCTGCAAAGCACTTCCCGACACTCAAGCGTGCATTGGTAAAATTGGGAGCGAAATTCTCATTGTTCTCGAATCTCCACTTAGCTAGTGCCTTCTAGAAGAGTGCATATGTGTCAAAATTTGAATCCATGTGTCCATTTGACACCTCTGAGCTTGGGAACATGTCTTGCCTATTATTAGAAATTCATTGATTGTGAAAATACCTTCAACTCATTTATAAATTGAGCACATGTCCTAGTGCTTGAGAAGGAAGAAATTGAGTAGAGAAATGCTGGTGGAATTTCAATTGAGGACTTGATTTGAGTGATATGCTACTGGAGAGATGTGCATTGTGATGAGGCTGGGATGATGCTAGAGATGGTGACATCAAATAAATCACTGGTTTTAACCTCCCATTTTATTCATTAATAAATATTGCTGCTTACTTTCCCACATATGTATCTATATAAGCTTATATCTTTCATATTATAAATTCTTATCTGATGTATATGGTTCATGTTTCATTGATTTAACTAAATAACTTTAATAGGCAACTGTATATTGCTATCTCTTTGCTATTTAGTGTTCATTATTGCAGGAGATATTTTGGCGATCTAGCTTGGATTTGAAGCCACAACAAGAGCGACAGAAGGAGACTCGGAAGCACTTGGACTCCAAGTAAGTTTCTTGATCTATTCTGTGTGTCTATTTACTATTAGGAAAAGTAGTTGCAAAGTATTTAACCTGTTGTTATAAATGAGCACCACAATTAGGGAATAATGTTTTATCCGTAATCCATAATTCCACATATCAGTATCTATTTCAGAGACAAAGGTTGAAATAGTAACACATGGCACACCATACAAGTTAGCTCTACTAAACCAACCCATAATTCGGTATTTGTGGGAGATCGGGCATAGATTTTTCTTGAAGAATCCAAATTAGGTTTGACTTGTGGCATAAGAAAAATTACTTAGAGGGCTAATATAAGACCTAATCAGATATTTAAGATCCAAAATCATAGAGATAAATCAGGTTCAATATCAACCTCCTTAAAAGCAAGGAAAAAGTGTGTATTTGTTTTTTTTTAAATTGCATAAATTTTGTTTGAAAAAGAAATTTGAAGAAATTCCAAGGGCATATTAAAATATAGATATAAGTATTGGATTCTAAAATTCCTCCCAAAATAAATTCCACACCCATTAAATCCTAATAAAGCTCTACTATGACACATGAAGAGGAAGAAATGCAACATGATATATCAAAATTACAGGACCAAGACCAACAAATTGTGCTCTCACAAAAAGAAACCAAAGAAGAGCTAAAAGGTGACATGGATGGTTTAAAAGGAAACATGGAAGATTTTAAGAAATACATGGAAGGTTTGAAGGAATTTTGACAAAGTTTCTACAAGAAAAGCTTCCTAATGGCAAAAAGGTAGGTGAGGAAACTCACGGTGAGAAAAAAATAAACGATAATAATGATTTCATAAAATCTAACGTTGGATTGAAGACCCACCATATTCCAAAGATCGATATGAGAAATTTTTATTGAAAGGATCCCATAACTTGGATACTATAGATGGAGCAATAATTTTATCTCCATAATGTGAAAAACACAAAAAAGGTATGTATTGCAACTTTATATTTAGAACCCAATACATTTGTATGGTGTCGATGGCTTTGCTCTCGTAAAAAAAATGTTACTTGGTAATTTTTTATGGAGGAAATGATATCAAATTATGAGGATACAAAGAGAAAAACCTTCTTTATCCAATTTATAAATCTCAAACAAAAGGGTTCAATGTTGGAGCACATTGAGGACTTCCAAAAATTGAATATAAGGGTAACTGATATTCCAGAGGACCATAGGATTGATGTCTTTATAGGGAGTTTAAAGGATAACATCCAACATGAGGTTCACCTTTGGGAACCTTATTCTTTGGGGAAGGCATTTAGGTTGGAAAGAAAAATTGAAAGAAAAATTATCGCGACAAGGAAGCCTTCCACTCACAACTATAAATATAGAAGTGTTGCTACTCCTAGATTTCCACAACCTACAAGGTTGACAACACAAAAATTGCTAGAAAAAAGAGAGAAAGAGATTTGCTACAATTTTGATAGAAAATACACTAAAGGTCATAAGTGTGTTGAGAAGAAATTATTTTACGTAACTTGTGAAGAGGAGGAAGAAAAGGAACAAGAAACTTTAAAAGAATAGGATTTACACCAGGAACCAACCCTAGAGGAAGAAGAGATGAATATGACCATATCCTATAATGCACTGGAAAGAAATACCACTCCTCAAACTCTCAAGATATAAGGAAATATAAAAAAGAAAAATGTAATAGTGTTGATTGATTTAGGTAGTACACATAATTTTATTCATTGTAAGGTAGCCAAGGAATTGAATTTCTTCCTATACCGAGCACCAGAGTTTCAAGTGATGGTTGCAAATGGAGGAACTATAAATTGCTCTGGAAAGTGGCATAATATTAAACTAAACATTGGGGAATATGTATATAATAGTCCAATGCTCTCCATCCCAATGGGTGGTGTTGATGTTGTTGTACTAGGAGTACAATGGTTACAATCTTTGGGGACGATAGCTTTTAATTTTCAATAACTTTTCTTGAATTTTTTTCTGGAAGGAAAGGAAGTTGAATTACAGGGTATCGTAGAAAAGCAAGGAAATATAATCACCTCTAATGTCATGAAAAGTATTATGAAGAAATAATAATGAGGCATAATTGCACAATTATGCTCACTACAGGTTCAAACATAAAAATCATATATTTCTCCAGATCTCCAAAAAGTCTTGGACAATCATTCCAAGGTATTTGAGACTCCAAAAGGACTCCCACCTATTCGTGATCATGATTATTCTATTAATTTGATTCCAGGAAGTTTTCCTCCAAACATTGAGCCTTACAGATATCCTTATGCTCAAAATATTGAGATTGAACGTATGGTTGTATAAATGTTGGAGTCTGATATAATTCAACCTAGTCAAAGTTATTTCTTTTCTCCAGTAGTATTGGTGCATAAGAAGGATGGATCATGGCATATGTTTTTGGATTATAGGGAGCTCAAAAATCTCACTATTAAAGATAAATTTCCCATCCCAATCATTGATGAATTATTGGATGAATTACATTGAACAATTCACTTCACCAAGATGGATCTTCGTTCTAGATATCATAAAATTAGAATGAAGACTGAAGACATTCTGAAAAAAAAATTTAGAACTCATGAGGGTAATTATGAATTATTGTTCATGCATTTTGGCCTTACTAATGCACCTTCCACATTTCAAGGTTGGATGAATTACATTTTCAAACCCTTAGAAAATTTGTGTTAGTATTTTTTGATGATATACTAATCTACACCAAGTCCTGCAAGGATCATGTTCAACAAGTTGACATGGTGCTCAAACTATTGGAGGAGAAACAATTATATACAAAAACCTCCAAATGTTTCTTTGGAGTACAGGAGGTGGAATACTTGGGTCATATTGGATTTCATGAGGCTATTAAGGTATAACCTAACAAAATTAAATCCATTAAGGAATGGAAAATCCCTACAATCATAAAGCATATTCAAGGATTTTTGGGGTTAACAAGGTATTATTGCAAGGTTTTTAAGAATTATGGGAGAATATCAAAACCTTTAACATAATTATTGAAGAAATATGTGATTTCTTGGACTCCAAAAGAAACTAAGGCCTTTGAACATCTTAAAGACGGAATGTGTAAATCACCGGTCTTAGCTAAGCCAAACTTCACAAAAACCTTTCTTATGGAATGTGATGCCTCATGAAATGGAATTGGTGCGGTTTTAACGAAAGAAGGAGGACCCATTACTGTTGAAAGTCGTCCAATCAAAGGAAAGTATTTACTGAAACATATTTATGAGAATGAAATGTTGGAAACACTACATGCACTAAAGCAATGATGACCTTACCTAATGGGAAGACACTTCTAGGTAAAAATAGATCATGATAGTCTTAAATACTTTTTGGAACAAAAATTATCTTCAAAAGAGAAAAAAAATGGGTCACAAAGATGTTGGGTTATGAATTTGAAATCATATACAAAAAAGGAAGCAAAATGTTGTTGCAAATGCACTCTCAAGGAAGGATGAGGATGTGAAAACATTGCTTTGTGCCATTTATATTATCCAACTTGTGCGGATAAACGAAGCAAGGGATGAATGTAAGAATGATGAAGAGGTGTGGACATTAATTTAAATGTTTTAGCAAGATCCCAATAAATATGAAACATTTTGTTAGAAAAATTATTCATTATGGTATATCTTTGTAATAATTCCAATCTCAAACAAAATATTCTTTTGGAATTGCACACCTCTCCCTTAGGAGCGCAATCAGGATTTTAAAAAAATTACCACAAGGTTAAGAAGGAGTTTTTTTGGGATGGCCTCAAATCGGATATTCAAAATTTTGTGGCAGAGTGTTTGGTTTTCCAACAAAATAAATTGAGACAATTAAGACCCCAAGTCTGTTACAACCTTTATCCATTCCAAGTCAATGTTTGGAGGACGTTTCAATGGATTTTATCACAGGTTTACCCAAGTCTGAAGGACAGACTTTTTATCATCGTGGTAGTTGATAGAATTACCAAGTATGCACACTTTTTTGCATTATATCATCCATTTAAAGCTAGTACAATTGCTACTGCATTTATGGAAACAATTCAAAAGCTACATGAAAACCCAAAGAATATTGTAAGTGACATAGATCCCATTTTTACAGGAAATTTTTGGACGAAATTATTTTCTTGTGTGGGTTCTCAATTAGCTCATAGCTCATCATATCATCCTGAATCTGATGGGAAAACTGAGATAGTGAAGAAATTTTTGGAAGGATATCTTATTTTCTTTGTATCTGATAAACAAACATAATGGTTCAAGTGGTTACCTCTTGTTGAATGGTGGTATAACACTTCCGTCCATACTACAACAAAATTTACCCCATTTATGGTGCTTTATGGATATCATCCACCCTCCATCACATCATATTTAGGAGAAAATTCTAAGTTTCAAGCAGTGGAATATCACATCGAGCATCAACAACAAGTTCTTCAACTCTTAAAGGATAACCTGACCTTGTTGCAAAATCGAATGAAACAAAAGGTATATCAACATCACAAAGAAATAAGTTTTGATGTAGGTGACTGGGTATTTTTACAGTTGCAGCCATACAAACAAATGTCCCTCAAGCAAGCTAAGAATGATAATAAATTATCATGAAAGTATTATGGTTCTTACAAAGTGTTGCAAAAGATTGGTACTATGGCATACAAATTGGAGCTTCTTGCATCTTCCCCACTGCACCTAGTTTTCCATGTTTCATACTTAAATAAGGTTATAGGTGACAAGTTCCCACTTCAAACAATATTTCTATAACTCAAAGCAGTCATGGAAATAAGAACTCAACAACTATGAAATATATTAATTTCATAGTATCTCATGAAGTGGAAGAACTTACCCGTCGAAGATTCGACATGGGAGGATGAGAATTTTATATAGATGCATCCATAACTACTCAAGCGTTGGGGAAAACACTTTTTTGGAAGGAGAGGGGCATGCTAGGTCCCTATAATACTAGTGTATCCCCTTATCGTTATTGTTAGTGTAGCAACCTTATTGCTATTTTTGTGCCCATGGAGTCCCCATATTGTTATTATTATTCCCCATAGAAGCCCATTATTATTATTGTTGTGCCCTTACATTGTTATTGTTATGTCAAATAGGATTATATTGTGACCCCTTGGACTCCAATATATATAAAGGAGGTTTTGTCATTTGTATCATCCAAGAATTGTTAATTTATTTAATGTAAATGAGGTTTCCCCCTAGAATAAGATGATTTCTAAGTCATTGATCTATCTTTTCTTCTATTTTGTGAGTTGGTTTGGTAACATGGGTAATCCTTGGATGAAAAATTAAATTTTCCATCCAACGAGCACTCTCACTCGAAATTTGAGTACATTCATAGCGAGATAAGTTGAAAATATGAGTTGAAAAAGTAGTCTTTTCTTTTTTTCCTCCAAAACTTGATGTGGGAATCTAATCTTATTTTATTATTTCCACTACTATTTTATAAGATTCCTTAGGAGGCCCATTTTAGACCTCAAAATTTCTCTAAAAGGAATTAATGGAATATTTCCTTGCTAAATTAATTGTACCAAACAAAGATAAGACTCAAGAGTTAGAGAAATACAATAAGGGAGAAGTGAGGGCACAAAATATCATTTTTGAATCCATTAAACATCATCTTGTTCCCTTTTCTGTTGATCTGAAGATATCCAAGACTATGTATGATAATTTGGTAAAGTTGTACTCTATAAGTACACCAGGTCAAAATATTTCCTTCAGGAATCAAATATATATAATAAGGAATTCAAAGGATGAATACATATCCACTTATATCATGAGGATATCACAAATAAGGGATCAATTTCAAGGGCTTGGAGAAACTGTTTCGAAATATGAAATCACCCTTTGTGTATTGAACTATTTTCCACCTTATTGGAGAAGTTTTGCAACTAGTATCTACTCTAAGAAGGATACTACACCATTTGATGAGTTATGGGATCAATGTACCTTGGAAAAATCTAGGGTGAAGTCAAAATATGACACTTAATCAAATTAAAGGTCTCAAGCCTTTATTGCAAGGTCTAAGAAGTTGAAAAAAAGGAATTTTGGAAGTTCAATAAAAAATACTAATATTCCCAAGTTTCAATGCTTTAGATGCAATGAGTATGGTAACTTTAAGAAGGATTTTCCAAACAAGAAGAAAACAAAAATAAAGGAAAGAAGGGAATCTCATAGCTTAAGAAAATGGAAAACCTTAAAAGAAGCTGAAAGGAGAGGATCCCAAGGATATTTACTATTGAAGAAAGATCCATCTCTATCAGGTTATTTATGAAAATTTTCTTTCTTTTATTAAGTAAAAAGTATAGTAACATGCATTTTTTCATTCTCTAGAATCATTCATGATTTTTGTAAAAGGATGGAATCATAGATAGAAGCATATGATAGTAGAAAAAATAGAATCTACTAGATTAATTTCTTTCAGAAAGATCATATAGTTTAAAATGAATGAGAATATTGGAACCGTATTTTATATAATTATTCATCTAAAAATTCTCTAACATAATGTTAGAGTTGGTCATTTTGCAAAGAGGTATCACCAAGATCCTATAAGAACCATAATTTTGGAAGGTTCTTGGAAATTGGATTATGAAAATACTAGTATATATCCCATCTAGCATGGAAACAATACTTCTAAAGGATGAAGGAATGTAGATGGAAATTTTGCATTATGAAGGGAATAATGAAAGTCCTTATGGGAAAAGGAACATAACTTGTATGGGTACAATAAGAAATATCATTCAAGAAAGAATGGCTAGATGACTATATTGAAGCAAAGTTATGCATATTTTAAGTAACTCTTATCTAGGGTAAGCTTCATTTCTATAATAATCTTGAAGAAATATTTCGATATAAAGTGTGCTTGGTAAGTCTTCCATATGGATGAAATGTTGCTCGAAAGAATAAATTTGACATGCTTTGGAATATGGATATCAAGACTCTATCACAAGATTGCATAGAATAAATATGACAATATTGATCAACATAAAGTATAGTATTAATAAGAAATAAAGGGAGTTAACAATGAAAATTCCAAAGAAGATGTTGTAGCTTGGTAATCAAGTTAGATCCATGGGCACTTTGATTAAAATGGATGTATGGAGAAATATTCATATGGAGATGGATCATGTGAAAGGATGGTGATCTTGAAGAACTCAATAAAGTTGATGCTTTGATGAAAATGCCATCGTGATAAGGTAATTATAATATTAATTTTTTGATATTGGTTATCTAGTTAACATATTGTTTTTCTACCTAGAAGGATATTGTAAGAATGGATGATGAGATTTGAGGCAATTTAAATTGTTGGTACTAAGTTCAAATAACATATGGATTCAATATATGGTGTAGGAAATTATGCAATCAAGGTGTTTACATCATGATATTGGGATTGAAAGGTAGAAGTATAAGAAGATAACCAAATGTTCATGAAGATCACTTTCATATTTTGGAAGGCTCAATACAATCCCTTCATTGAGGATATGAAAGGTTGATGGACTGAACCAAGTCACAAGATTAAATGAAGAAGATAGCTCCAAAATATGCAGAAAGAAAGAAGCTCAATATGATTAGATACAAAGGTAAGAAGGAGCCATGCAACTATCTCCATGAATAACTGGTAGCTGATGCATTTATAAGGACAAGCCAAAGAGCTTGTGGTTATGACTTCCAAAATTAAAAGGAAGTTAAAAATATCCTCTATATTTCAGAGGGAGGAAAAGGAGTCTTCTTGAATGTATGAAAATGAGAAAAGATCAATTCTTTAATCAAGAGGGAATGGGGATATCCTCTCTCACTACTACATTTGGCGGAAATTTCGACACTTGGTTCCGACGCTTTTGACCAAATGTCGGAAATTTCCCCAAATTTTTTCCATCCCGCTTGAAATCGTCGTTATACCGACGTTTATAGAAAAGTGTCGCAATACTGACACTTAGACAAAGTGTCGCAATTGCGACGTTTGGAGGAAGACGTCGCAATTGTGACACTATGGCCCAAAGCATCGCTATTGCGACGACTGCCTCCAAACTTCGCAAGTGTGACACAATGTCTAAGTGTCGCAACTGCGATGTTTGGAGGCACCCGTCGCAATAGCGACACTTTTTCCACCATCGGTATAATGACACTTATATGCGCGCTACATAAAAATGATTTTATTGTTTCGTATCCGTCGCAATAGCTACATTAACATCTGATATCACGCGTGCATTCACCCTCAGCATTTGCCCTCAGCTCTTGCAGAACAGCATTTTCCCTCAACATTCACCCTCAGCGTTCACCCTCAGCTCTTGTAGAACATCATTCGCCCTCAGCTCTTGCAAAATGGTAAGTTCTTACTGCAGGCCCTTCCTCCTATAGTAGGGTTGACTCTATTTGGGTTATTTTGGTCAATTCCATTGGATTGTGTTAGGTTGTAGGGTTCTCTCTAGATGTCAAGAATCAAGATTCAATACCCTCTATTATCTTCATCACCCAATACAAGATTTAAATTTTTCCCAAAGAAACGCTTATTAATTTGGCAACCATTATTTCTCCCTGCTTTAAAAACCCTACATTTAAATGAAAAAAAACATTGCATTTCAACTACAAAAATCTATTAGTGTTAAAATGTACATGTGTGCTACATTAACATATGATATCACGCGCGCATTCGCCCTCCGCTCTTGCAGAATAGCATTCGCTCTCATCTCTTGAAGAATAGCATTCGCCCTCAGCATTCGCCCTGAGCTCTTGCAGAACAACATTCGCCCTCAGCATTCGCCCTGAGCTCTTGCAGAATAGCATTCGCCCTCAACTCTTGTAGAACAGCATTCTCCCTCAGCTCTTGCAGAACAACATTCACCCTCAGCTCTTGCAGAACATCATTCGCCCTCAGCTCTTGCAAAATGGTAAGTTCTTACTGCAGGCCCTTCCTCCTATAGTAGGGTTGACTCTATTTTGGTTTTTTTGGTCAATTCCATTGGATTGTGTTAGGCTGTAGGGTTCTCTGTAGATGTCAAGAGTCAAGATTCAATACCCTCTATTATCTTCATCACCCAATACGAGATTTAAATTTTTCCCAAAGAAACGCTTATTAATTTGGCAGCCATTATTTCTCCCTGCTTTAAAAACCCTACATTTAAATGAAAACAAGCATTGCATTTCAACTACAAAATCTATTAGTGTTCAAATGTACATGTGTGCATCACTTGTGTAGGGTATTCCTTTTCCACTTTCACATTATCCAAGAATGTGTGCAGTATAGTTCATATTTTTTGTGATTTAGATTATCTTGAAAAGGGAAAGGTAAATTATTTCCCATGGAAAAATAAGGTTTTCCCTTTTTACTACTGGAAATGGTACAACAAAGTTCCATTTCTACCCGAAACTCCTATGAAACAGGAACCAAATAAAGGCCATGTCCTCAATGGACATCATTTGGCTTTGAAAATTGCCATTGCATCGTGTTGTTTCTTATATTACATCATGATAGTTTCTTAGGTCATTTCTTGTTTCTTGAGATGAAAAACAACCAAAGAAATTGTGAAGATCCTTTCAAGAAATAAATGACCATTTCTCAATCATATCTCAACTATTTTTATTTTATTCAGTGGTTGCTTACTTTGAGAGAAATTTGACACTTTTATAAGGAATATAACATAAAAACACAAAATGGGAAGGAATTGATGAGGTAGATGACCTTTAGTTGTTGTCAATTAAGAATTGATAATACACGATTCATGTTCTGTACTACAAACTAGGTTCCTTCCTGGAGTTAGGACACAGAGTATTGAATCGAAGTTGTAGTTTTTAACTTCTTGTATTGGTTCATCAATCTTGAAATTCAGACATTGCATGTCTTCATTGCTTCATGTTTGAATAATTTGCATCATATCGTACAATAGGAAATTAGGAATTATGATTATTATTACTTTATGGATCTGTTAAGTTACTTTCAAGTTTGCATGGTTTAGTGTGAAATTATTCTAGTGTGCCCCTAGGCCCAGGTGAAGGAATGCCAAGGACTTAGAACCCTAGTTTTTAAATGGTATTGTTTCTTATACCCAAAAACCCCTCAACATTACTTCTTATTAGTTCTTAACAATAGTGTTGTAAACAATTTGAGAATTGATATAGCAAAATCTTGCACTTCTCAAGATAAAGTCCTAAAGCTAAAGTGTGATACCATGTGTAATTCAATAGCCCCATTGTCACCTCACCAACCTCTTTTCACTTCGGGCTAGCTCTCCTCCAACTCAAAGGGGGTTCTCCCTAGTAGATGTTAGGGATCTAATGGCCCAACCAAACCAATTCAAGAGCCCCCTAACTCTCTATGTTTACTACTATCAATCGAAATATTGAACAATAGGGTCAGACATGCATCCTGAAGATAAAATTGCCAGGGTATTTTTGGGTAATTTCAAAGGGAAAGTCCCCAAACACATATAATCAAGGAATTATAACGTGATTTCAAACATTAAATATCAACAAAATCGTTTCAAGGATATTGAAAGGAAAAAGGTGATGGAAGATAGAAAGTGCCTTACTTAAATGCTCTAAGGATTTTTCAATAGTTGCTCCAAAAGCTTCACTTCAAGGCCCTTCAAGATCGTCTCCAACAATGCTATACCATCAGCTTCAACAATGTTGCTCCAAAGATGTCCTCAAGGTCTTCACAACAAGTTTACTAGAAGTTGCTCCAACAATATATTCAATAAGGTCTTCATTGTCAACTCGTCTCTTGTTTGGGTGCCTTAATGTGTAATGACATGTTTCCAGGACTGAATTCAATGCAAGACATATTTAAAACTCTAACTCTGTCTTCCGGTGTCTTATTAGAAATTATTTCAGTTTTCATTTTGTGTTTTCAAGTTAGATATTGTTTTCAAGTTTTTACATTTATAATTTTATTGCAATGTGGCAGACTGATCAGAGCAGTGCAGGAACAACCCCGAGATGGGATGATCGTGGAAAGAGGCTAGCGGAAGAACATGTAAAGTGCCAACATTTCTCTATCTTCAGGTATTTTAGTTATTTACATAATTGAAATAATATTAATTTTGTTCAAATATGCAAACACCTAGCCATGGTACGCCTGATGATTCCCTCTTTGAGGAAGAGCTTTCTTCATCCCTATCTCCAGTGTTCTTGTTGCAAAAAAAGGCACGAGATGAAAGGTCAGAATTTAATACTTTGATAGATGCGCCTCAAACACCTGAAACAGAAGAGAGGATACAACATCTTATGAGGCAGCTAGAAAGATATCAGGTAATAATAAAAAGTCAAAAGGATATTTTTTTTGTTCTGCATGAGATGAATTGTGATAGTTTGATTTTTAATTTTTACATTAACTAAACTAACAAAAATTTCTTTTGTATGTAGCGTTTTCTGGCATTTGTTGAACCCGGTGTTGGTGGTAGTGGGACACAAGGGCAAGAGATTGCCCAACAACCCTCTCATACACCTTCTAATCCTTTAGGTGCTAGCCAAGAAACACACCCTGCCCAAGCAGACACCCAACCAACCGCTGAACGTGTTGGCAATGATGAGGCTGATATGGCCAACTACATTATTGCGTTTCCTGGAGCTACACGTGTCAGCTCCACAGGGACCATTAATGGCACGTTGTTGATGAACGATAGAAGTTGTCTCACTTTCTTCGCTCAGTGGGTATGCTTGTAACTATTTCATGTACTTTATCTAAAACATATTTATCATGATTTTTATTTTTAAATTAATGATAATATCTTCTTCTTTTTTCTGTGTAGGAAAAAATAAGTTCTACAGGTTTCTGGAGAGCCATGCGTTGGTAATTTCTGGCCCAACCATATGCACAGGGTGGAATTCCCATAATTCCAACCTGAAAAAAGAACTTCTAGATTATCTAGAAGCCCTTTTTGGGGTTGGCACATTTGACAGAACAGCGGTGGCTCGGGTAGCCGGAAAATATTTGAAATATACCAAGGAAACCTATAGGACACAATTGAAATTTAACCCTATATATGAGCATCCTCTCACAGTTCCAGAGAGTGAGTGGAGAGCAGCCATCCATGACAGAAAAGAGAAAAGGACAAAGAAAGAAGGAAAAATGCCAACTGGACCCGCAAGGTAAATTACAACTTTAATTCAATAGCTTTAATTTTCTCTATGTCTAAAATAAAAGTGTGCTACGTCATATCTGACTTCAATATTTTGATGCTAGGTTGCCTGAGACCTCAAAGGCAACCAAAGCTAGGATTGAAAAAAAGGGCCATCACAAGCTAGGCCGGGGCGGCTACTTGAAATTAGCCGCAAAAATTGTAATTAAGTAGCTAAACATCTTATAATTAATTGTATCGCCTTCCAACGTTTTTGTATTCCTATCAAATATGATTAAAAGTACACAATCATATGTAATGTATGGTGATGACTTCGGAATAGAAAATACAGAGGAAGATAAAAATATCACTTTCCATTTCGGCTATCAAGCCATAGTTGAACGTTGCAGAAGCTTGGGGCAGGTCCCAAGATCCAGAATGCCTGATAAGGTAAAACATTAACCTTTCAATATGTTTGTTTTCGTCCATAAATTTAATGTCTAACAACTTTGTTTAAATCAGGGGAGCAGCACTACCGACGAGGCAAATAACCCAGTTTTAGAGCCAGACGTAGATGATCCTCACGTGCAGCCTGATCATTGTAGTGGTGACCAGGGCGACAATGCTACTATCAGTGAGGGCCGTGACGGTAATTAATTTTCACTTATAATTTTTTCTAATTATACCTTGATGGTTGCCCTTATAACGTTTTTTGTTTAAATGATAGAGAATGTTTCCCTTGAGGATCTTACCACCAGAGAGGAAGACAGGGCAACAGTCCCAACGGCGACAACTGGTGCACCAGGTAAATAATCTCATTGCAATTTTTTTTATTAATATTACCGAACTAGTTCAATGATATTTAAAAACCGACAATTAAAATTTAATATTATCTATTTTTGTAGGCGATGCCCCGTCACTGGATGAGACCAGACATCGTGACTACGCAACTAGGTCAGCGGCGACAAATGGTGCACCAGGTAAATAATCTCATTGCAATTTTTTTTATTAATATTACCGAACTAGTTCAATGATATTTAAAAACTGACAATTAAAATTTAATATTATCTGTTTTTGTAGGCGATGCCCCTTCACTAGATGAGACCAGACATCGTGACTACGCAACTAGGTCAGCGGCGACAACTGGTGCACCAGGTAAATAATCTCATTGCAATTTTTTTATTAATATTACCGAACTAGTTCAATGATATTTAAAAGCTGACAATTAAAATTTAATATTATCTGTTTTTGTAGGCGATGCCCCGTCACTGGATGAGCCCAGACATCGTGAATACGCAACTAGGTCAGCAGTGCGGGTTGAAAGGCACGAAACAGGAGCAGAACACGATGATATTGATGATGTAATTAGGAGCTTTAAAAATAGGAAGAAGAAAAAGAAAATTTGACAATGTAAAATATTGTATTATTATAAGACAAACGTTACCATACTTGGAACGTTTTTTTGCGTTATATAAAAAACTCATGTATCATACTATTTTTATGTCAAGCATTAATTGCAATGTTTCCTTGCGTACTTTTTGTTGAATTGTTTTTTTATTAGTTATTGAATATTTTTTTTTATGCTCATGAAAGTAAAAAATGAAATATAGATTGGGTCTTGGGGACTTGAGAGTGATGTGAGGGGGGGGGAGGGGCCATAAGAGCTTCCACCTTCACGTGGTTGGCCCTGTTTAGTAGAGAATAATTTATTGGAGCGATTTAATCTTGGATCAAACCTCCCTCGATCCAGCGTAGCAACAAAAAAGTCAATGTTGACTTAGTTGCTACTCTTTCAGATCGTGGGAGGCTTGTTCCAAGTTCATGCGACTCCAATAAATTGTTCTTGAAACGAAGAGGAGCTTATTCAGGTATGTTTTGACATTTTCAACATATGTTCTAACATTATCATAAGAATGCATCTTAGAGTAAAAAATGCTACATCAATTACTTGTATTTATTGTATAGATAATGATGGATTTTGATTGACTTGGCAGTGCAGGTACAAATCCTCTTGCATCATGAACAATACAACTTGTCAACCAGGGTCATGTCTAGGATATTTTTGCTTGTGCGCTTGACCAGGTTCGTAATGTCACATTTTGTAAGTTCCTTTACGGTTCATAATTCAATATTAAGCTTTTTCATGATTATTATCTAGGTTTTTTGTATGTGTTTTTTCATCTATTTGATTGTAAGCAACTTTGCATGTTTCTTGTTGTTCACTATGATTTCTCCCATTACCACTCCCAGGATGAATCCGACTTTATTGTTACATAGGTTACTTTATTGTTACTATGATTTCTCCATTTACGATTTCATAGGTTACATCATGTAAAGTTCTCAATCTCAGGTTGGTGATGAGCTTTAGTTCTCCAGATTTGGGGCTTTTCTGATATTTTCTCCCTCATGTCATTCCTGCATCACCTCGTTGTTTGAGCATGCCAATTGTCTACCACTTGTACCAATTGGCACATGTCAATCTCTGAGTGGTGCCACATTTCACCTATTTTCGGTGAGAGTTTAGGGTTTCTCTAACATAGCTTCAGAAATCCGATTCAGTGCCTGCTTGAATATTGTCACATAATACTCATGGTTTGGATTGATGAGCATGTTCTGAATGTTTGGTTGATTCATAAGAACCACCCATATAGTCATCTTGAGATATTTCAGAAGTTTTCTCGGGTTTCCTTTTTCACCGTTTCTAGTGGGTGGGATGGTGTGGGGTGATCCATCAATACTGGTGCTCTTGTAGTAGGGAATTTGTTTTGGGGATATAAAGGAGCATTTGATGTAGATATCCCATTGGATGCATTCATAGATGGGCACGAGAGGTCAAGAATTTAAATTAAAAAATATGAATCTTCAGCATGGCAAACTAAGGTCGCGAGAGACACTGTTAAAGATTTTTTGTAGTCATTCTTTTAATATAGTCATCATTTATTTTTGGTTTATTAATGCAACATATAGTCCGGTCTCATTAAATGAGGATTTTGGTTGTATTTCTTTGGTTGTTTCTCTTAATGCTCCAGAAATTGCCAAAAAGTTGCTATAGTTGTTGAAGCCTGCTATAACTAAAAGGTTTTTAGCAACAGCCATGTTTTTTGGTGGTCATAATAATATATGATCTGTAATTCTATATTCAGATAAGAGAAGATGGCCTCCGTTTGGCAAAAGAGTGACAACAATTTCCACATCTACCTCATCGGGTAATGGAAAGTGTAATAAGTGTGCATGTTTGATAATTATGGCGGCATAATTGTCTTCTTTCAGCTTTTTTCAATTATTTCTTAATCGCTGCCAAAAAGAGTGTACTCGAGATTACACGATAGAGAGAAGGTATTTAATACAAGAGATATGTGAAAGGAGCTGCACTTCAACAAGGAGTGCCTGTTGACAAAAAAATTGCAAACATAAAAATTATGTTTAAAGGAAGGTCACCCGCACGTGAAACTTCACCGAAGCAAGTGGGATCTTCCTGTCCACTTCTATTCGATTTTTAATGTGTTATATTAATTTTTCATGAGGGTCATGTATATGGTCCTGGCATTCAATCGCATACTGCATCAAGCATTTTCAATTTTTTCTGCAGATTTTAAAAAACTTATGTTTATCTGTTTTTGAGCGCCTTATTTGTGGAAAAATGTTGTCTTGGAGAGTAAGCATGGTCTTCAAAAATAGTTAATTATGGTGGACAGAGGTTATGAGTGTAATGTAGATGTGCCTGGTTTTCTTTCTTTTTAACGTTAAAATAGTTCCCTCTCTTAAATGTCTGTAGATTGTAGGCATAATCGAAAACTCAAAGGTGAAAGGAAACATATTTGTTACCTAGTGGTCTACTTGGCCTATGGACTAGCCATATTAGAGTAATGCATAAAGCTTTTCACAATAATAAAGTTGAAAGAATATGGTCAAAATAAATTATATTATTATTGACAAGTAATGAAATGTATCTCAATTCTATGGTTTTGTCTTTTTATTGCTGCTGAATTAGAGACCCAATGAAAATATTGGGGCCAAAGTTGGTAAGGTAAGCCACAAGAAAGACAAATGATTTAAATTTGGGATGGAACCACAACATCTTTGTTCTGCACACATGTTGGAACATCAAAATTCCAACAAATGAATGGAGAATAAATTCCCTTCTTTAACACAGAGAAAATAAAAATTTTCGATAAAAGAGACAGTTTCAATACTTTGAAAACAAACTTCTATTCCTCTTTCCAATAACTCAAAAAACAACTATTACACTTTCTCATCGAGAGGAGCCAAAATTCAGGATCGCACAAAACGGCAAAGGCATAAAACCAACTCACTGTCGTCGTTCAAAACAAACATACTCGTCTCTAAAACACTCTGTAGTTTTTCACTTTCGCATCGTTGTGCATACACACTTAAAAAAATTACACTGTCTTTCACTTTTATACACCGCCGTGTAATAAAAAATTTTACGCATCGTCTATAAAAAAACTACTGTAGCTTTTTTGTCCTTTTTATTTTTATATGTCGTAACATATAAAACATATTATAATAAAACCCTTTTTTAAAAAAATAAAATTAAAACTAAATTATATGGCCCACCTTCATTTCGCAGACATGATATATATATAACATATGTATATATATTGTGCTTCAACATAAAAATTAAATTATCAAAACATTAAAGAATCCCTCTCCACGATTTCAAAAGTCTCAATAGATTGAATTTTCAAACCAAATTCACGCCCCAAATGGGATGTCGACGCCCCGCCTAATTTGTAACGTAATTCTCAATCCAATGTGCCTTATAAAAAATTCTGTGTCTCGTTTTCAGGTTTTTAGATTCCCTTCAATTTCATGTGATCCAATATTAATGCTCCACGTAACTTCACTTTACAAACCGTAATTTCGCTTGTTTTAATTCTCCCTCGTTGGTGAATTCATATAATGTCAAGTTGTCAGTGGTTTAAATACAATCCGCACGTAAATATGGTCACGCCGCTTCACAAAAAAAACTTGGCAAGAATTTTAAATGTCGAATTAAATTCTCTCGATGGCGTAAGAAACTCCTCCAAAAAAATGTTGTCACGATTCATCCTTCACCGCAGGTCACTAAGTTAAATTCAACAAAGACAGGTTTAATAAGTGAGGGTGTAAAGGTAATTTTTTGTCGATAGCATCGGATTAAGATCATCTATTCATTTTTGTAGGTCTTCTTGGTGTTTCTGCTAGGCTTTGGTTGGGCTTATTAAGTCTGGTGATAGTTTTTGAGTGAAAAATTGCTATCGTATTAAAAAAATTTAATGTCTTTTTTGTCAAAATTTATGAGCTTGTTAGAAATACAAAACTCGACAATGGTTGTATCTTAAATTTGTGGAAAAATAATTTGAAATGAAACCTTTTTGTTTAGTTTGTTGGCAAACAGGCATGTTAGACTCCTATACTAAATAGGTGTCATTTTTTTCATGATCGATTTATTGAACTATGCAATATGTTCAAACCTTTTTCTTGAAAAGGTGTTCCATATTCTTAAAAAATCATTAAAAAATGTAAAGAGGTATCCCAAAGTTAAAAAATCAAAGGGTGAAAAAGAATAAAATGGAATAAAAAAAGGAAAGAAAATGAACCCCAACAAAAATAGACCAGGAAAGTGTGCAAGTTTAAATGCCACTACTATTTCATTTTTTGTAATAAACAAAATTGTGTGCACTTTGTCAGCCTTTTTGCCACAATTTATGAAGAGTCGACTGTTAAAACTTGACTCATTCATTTTTTAATTTCATGTTGTAGAATAGAGAATAAATATCGACTAAACTATTTAATTCACGTATAAGTAGATAGGTAGAGGAATAAAATGCCCATCATTTAATATGAGCTCCTTGGATGTAATAAGTGTAGACTTAGATAAGTTTGCCATGTAAATAAAAAGAAGATTGATAAGGGTTTTCCACTAAGTACACCCTAATAAAGAAGAGAAAAATGGTAGGGTAAAAAAAGTGTGCTAGGTGCAGGTAGATGTTGCTGCGCACTGCATGTGATGAATGATGGTTCTAAATGTGTTCAATTTTACTTTCATCACAAGTGCAAAGGCAGTATACTACATTGGAAAAATTCACCACAAAAGCAAAAGTCAAGATTATTAACTTCCCTTTCATTTTTTCCCTAAATATTTCACTAATTTCCCTAAAGTGCTAAGGTATTTGAAGATTAAAGGGGCTCAAGGCATTTCCTGACTTTGGAGGACCGAACCCCCCGCAATTGGAAAAGACCCGAGTACTTGAAATCACCCATTATCACATTCATTCACCTCTCAAAATATTTCTGGTTAAATCCCATTTTACTTAGCAAAAATCCTTCAATATTTCATGAAAGCCCTCAAAATCACTTTTTATTTCTAAGTCTAAGTAATGAAAGTATAATGTTATTTACTTTTGAATCTTCACTTTTGGTTATTTAAGTATTTTGAGTTTACATTTTCCTTTGTCATATTAACTCTAATTTATATATTAACTCCTATAAAAAATGACCTTGTCCTATTATATTTAACCTCTTTTTATAATATCCCAAAACCCATATATTATAGTTTTTTAGCCAAAGTATTTAACCCCCCATATATTTAAATAAAGAACCCACATTATATGCCCTTTGGCTAAAAAATACTCATTATAAATAAATCCCGCCTATGGTAATTGAATTAATTTAATTTAATTATCGCATAATAAGATAATAACCTCCCTAGCCAATCAAATCACTCCGAAATGATTAATTAACTCGTTAAACGCAGTCGTACCCGCACCATTAACTCCCCGTCATCTCCCTTGCTCCACAACCGTCAGATCATCCGCTTCCAAGATTGATGGCTTCGTCAAATCTCCATTGCCATCCTGGTCCGAAAAGTTAACGTGCGAAATCGCAAATATTCAAATAGTACTGGACACACGTCAATTGTTTTATGGATTCACGCTTCCCGTCCAAACACTGCCCTAAAAAAAGCAAAGTGGATAAAACCGCTGACCGCCACTCCTCCTATGACTCATCTTCTCGCATACGACGTCATCCCATAAATTAATAAAAAATTCAGCCACCCATCGACTTTGTGAATAAAAAACGAAATAAGCCCGCGTTTTTTTTCATTCACAAGGAACGACTAGACTCCCATGCAAAAGAAACCCTTTGTAACCCAAACACACTACTCGAAGCCTTCAACTAATTCGAGCATGGTTTACCTCCAAAAATCATTCTAGATTCACTCCACGTACCTCTCAAATCAAATGAAATCTTTTCGACCTCCCCGCAAACCAATGCTTTCTTAACAATTTGTTTTTGTTTTACAAGGATCATAAGATCACATCCTTGGATAAACAGCCTTAATACTAGTCATAAGACTTGTTTACTCCAAGAGTGTTATCAAATCTATTCAAACAGAGGTTAGAAGCATAATGCCCAAAGAGCATCAAGGTTAAATTGTATCGTAAAAGTCGAATGAAAGTTAAAAATGAAGTTACGAGCATCAAAGGTAAACAAGAAAGTAATTACAGAGACAAGAAATGGGTAAAAGAGAAAATGAAAATACTTTCACCAACATTTAAGTTTGTCTAAAATGAAAGTAAAAATAGTCAAAAGAACAAAAAAGTGAAAAGATGAAAAAAACAATAACAAGAAGGAACATTTTTATGTAAATTTAATGTTTTAGTCATTGTTTTGAAGAAACTATTGTGATCAATACAAGATGAATTTTGCAAAACTGAAGGAGATTTATGTTCTTAAGAGGACCATCTACAAAAACCTCTCTCACTTTTCTAACAGCTATTATGGTTTGGAAATATTAAACAATGATGGAAAGCACTTTTTGCGTAAAAATACCAAGTAAGTCATCATTTTGCGTAGAAGATTGTGGTAAATCAAAAATACATCATACAAAACTAAGGAGGTTTTTGTTCCTTTAAGAGACATATGTTATGCAAAAACACATCTCATGTTTTGCACAAGCATTTCAGAATGAGAGATACATGTACATCTTTACAAGCTATTTTTCGCATCAGAAAAATTTGTTTTACACATATTTGCAAAGCCTTTTGTCCACAACTGAGAGGAATTTTGGGAAACAAAGAGGTTTATCTCACCAATATATTAATCCACAATAATTTCTTTCACTTTTGACATATATATTACGGATTGAGAAATAAAAAGATATCATTGACCCCAAATTTTAATTGTTGGAGCAGAATTGCACAAAGAAAGGGAAGCAAAGCTAGTGACTCTGGATGCCTCTATCATCAACTAAGATTTGGATCAAATTCACCTCCTCTTTGTCATCGCCATCTACAAAATAGTGCCAAATAGATGGCTAGTTTGAGTGTCCTTTACTTAAGCTCTATTTATAAAATAGCTGGAGAGATTTGTAAACTAATTTTGATATTTTTTTCAAGATATTTTAGTTTAGAATTTGTATAAATACCCCCTCAATTGAGCATTGAGGGTGGATTCTACTACTTTGTTTGTAACATTGACTTTCGGAATAAAAGTGCTTTTGGAGAAATTTCTTGTGGCTTGGTCGATGATGAATTGAAGCTCAAGACTTTTTGGCAGGATTCATGTTGTATCTGCTACCAATAAGTCATTTCTATCCCATGTTTTAAGTGTTATATATGTTTACTATATCACCGTGTTTCATTTCCAAATAATTAACAAAAGGACAACCGTAAATTGCTTAAGTGTACTTTGATTTCAATTGTTACATCAAATGTTTTATTCTAAATCAAGTTGTAAACAATTAATTCTTAATTGCTCTTGTTTCTCCTGGTTTAAGCATTTGACACAAAGAATTCTTAATTGCTCTTTATTGGTAATCATCACTTCTTCCTCGTTTAAACATGTTGAAAGATTCTTAATTTCCTTCATCTATTTAAAAATCCATTCCATTCACTTTTAATATCCGAAATTGTTCTTTGTTTTGGCTAGCTTCTGCTTCGCAAAGCCATCTTTTGTGTAAAATCAATCCAAGAAAGCCATCTTTTCACCCATACCCAATGGCCCGAAAAACTCAATATTGCCTCATTGGCAGATTCCACCATTCAAATTCAAACAAAACGGACTTATAACTAGCCTAATATTTTCAAAAAAACAAAAGCTAACTTTAAATAGAGAGTCTCTCCGAGGCTGCATCGTCAGATTCGTATCTCGAAGGTTGGTTTGTGGTTACCCCTGACTTACTTTCCTTCCACAACTTCGAAGGAAAATCGAGTGATAACATAGTGGTGACCATACCGGGATCCGAATCATTTTTATCATGTTTTAGTTTGCTTATAAGCTGCGTACGCAGTCCGAAGATCGGCCCAAGTAGCCTTTGAACTCGCTTTTTGCTCGCAAATGCATAGTAAATAAATGTTGCTTCAATCTATCTCTCGGTTTAGCTTAATAATTGAACTCTTGGTTTCAACTTTCAATCGTGACTTAGCTAATAAATCTTTGAGAAAATTCCACTCACAAATATTGAATTTTCAAGAGCTTTGTAGAAGTTGTTTTGAAAATTCACAAAAATTTGGTTTCCAAGAAGTAAATTTATCTTCTAATTGTTTATAAAGTTTAGATCTGATCTATGATGGTGGATGTGGACTGCATACACAAAGGTTAAAATCATCCACCCGCGACTCCAAAATCAATCTCACAATCAAGACTCTACTCAGAGAATGAATCAAGAACAATATGAAGATCAGCCAACTTGGAATCTTAATCCAAGACATTATGTCTTTCACGTTAAGAACGGCTTTCAATATGTATTGTATTTTATATAAGGATCCTACTTGGTTTGGCGTATATCGTGGTCATTACATCACTAAGATGATCCAAGAATAAACGAAGATATGCTCCGATGAGCAAGAGATCACATACCGGATTTCCACACAACCACTCGAAGGTAAATTGGGGTGAAAATCAGCCCATGTTTCAAGATGAGAATATTGATGATCCTTTACTACATCTCATTAAATTTTAACATACTCAACAATATTGAAGGGTGATTGGTATGAGGATTGCCTCATGAAGGATATTCATGGGGAACCTTAGAAGGAAAAGCAAGGAATGTAATAAGCTCTCAAACCCCAAGTTTGTTTTCCTAAAAAAGATTTTCATAAGGTATTTTATGAGCATTACAAAGAAGATTTTCCATCTTTATCATTAGCTGAAAATTTTTGTGATCAAGTCAAGATCTTATACATTACCTTAAAAATATTGATGAAGATTTTGGAAATTGGTTTCCCGAAAATTTATTAGAAGAAGTCCAAAACTATCATTCTCAAGTTAAATGTCATAATAATCAAGAGGAGTTAAAACAAAGATGAATAAGTCATGGAGATAAATCAAGATCCAACCTCTCGTATTAACAAATGATGTTTCATTTAATGTTTTAAATGGAGTTAAAGATACTAATCAACTTTATGATCAACTTTTTAGATAAGGGAAAAAGCAATTGTCATTTCAATCTAAAGAATTTGCAGACTCCCACCCCCTCTCACCGAAGAAGAAATCAATTTGCTTCTAAACATGCAACCATCCTCAAAATATTTACATAATGAAGAAATTGTTTACTTCTTCTAATGTTGATGAATGTACAAAAAGTTTTTTATCCATAAAGGGACAAAGAACAAGTTGATGCTCATGTTATTCTACTTTCCCAAAGGCCCATTGCTTGATAGCACTTATTGAGAAAAAATAATGACTTTCAAAAAGAATGCAACCAATCTAATCAAGACATATTGGGATTGTTGGAAGAGAAATATGTTGATCCAATGTTTATAACTGATGACATTCCTTCTTCTAAAGATTTGCCTAAATATGATCAGTATGATGATAATTATGTCTCCCAATTCAAAATAATTTCCTAGGAACAATCACTAGCTATTTTTGATGGATGCGATATTAGAACTTCAAATGCTTGATGAGGATTTTCAAGAGCTTTTCTTTTCTTTCTTGAAATCAAGAAAATTTTCTCCTCAAGTTAAAAAATGGCTTCTTGATATAATTTCTGAAAATTATGAAAATGAAATCAAACTTTGCATTCTCAAATTCGCCCATACAATTTCCGAAACTTAAAGAATTTCTTTTGAAAATCTTCTTCTCCAAAGCAAGAGTGAAATTGTACTATCTTTGATCATATTGAAGATGATTATTCTTTTCAAACACAAGATCGAAGAAATAAGTTCATGGTCTCGATATTCATAATTCAATTGAACAAATTATTCACTGCGCTAGAAGTAAATAGCATACATCATGCTTTATTGATCCACATCGATTATATGAGAATCTGAGCCCAAATTTGCAAACATGTTTTCTCTATAAGGATCAAATACATCAAAAGTGGCCTTTACATATCATATCATTTAATATAAAGGCACATGATCATAACATACTTCCAATTTGATCACAAGCAATCAAGTTATCCATTTATTTTTGCTAAACTACTTGATCGACTTCCATTGACATTTTTGTATTACCCGATTCAATAAGATTTTTAATAGATTGAGTAGATAGATGAGTGTCAATAAGCTCGTAATTTTGACATTTTTTTAGTTGTCAATTTTCACTTGTTTATTAAGTTGGTTTGAAATTTTTTTATGTGTTGTTTTAGTTTCAAATCAAATTTCAGGTTGCAGAAAGGATTATATTCAATTCAAGATTTTCAACCACAAAGAAATGCATGTTTGAGATTGGTCCAAGGCAAAAGATTTCCAACCGGGAAACAAAGTTTTGAGTGGATGGTAACCCGCTCGGAGTTGAAGCCCTAAGGAGAAGACCCTAAGTTTTAAGCATACATCACATACATACAATAAAGCAATAGAAAGAAGAAAATTACATGGTCTACCAAAGACATTTTGAGGCATCCGACTGCTCTTGACTTTTCTGCCAGAAAAGCCATCCCCAAGTGGAGCTGTTAGACTCCTATACTAATAGGTGTTATTTTTCATGATCGATTTATTGAACTATGCAATATGTTCAAACCTTTTTCTTGTGCAAAGGTGTTCCATATTCTTAAAAAATCAAAATCAAAAAATTTTAAAAAATGAAAAGAGGTATACCCTAAAAAGAAAAAATCAAAGGGTGAAAAAGAATAAAATGGTCAAAAAAGTGAAAGAAATGAACCCCAACAAAAATAGACAGAAAGGAAAAGTTTAAATGCCACTACTATTTCATTTTTTGTAATAAACAAAATTGTGCAGCTTGTCAAACTTTTGCCACAATTTATGAAGAGTCGAATGCTTTAAACTTGACCTATTCATTTTTTAATTTCATGTTGTAGAATAGAGAATAAATATCCGACCAAACTATTTAATCTTGGGCAGTATACATAGGTAGAGTGAATAAAAAGGTGCCTGTCAAATTTTGTCTCGAGCCCTTAGATGTAATAAGTGTAGACTTAGATAAGTTTGCCATGTAAAAGAAAAGAAGATTGATAAGGGTTTGCCACTAAGTGCAACTTAATAAAGAAGAGAAAATGTTAGGGTGAAGTAAGTGCAGGGCTCAGAGATTAAGCACTGCATGTGATGAATGATGGTTCTAAATGTGTTCAATTTTACTTTCATCACAAGTGCAAAGGCAGATACTACATTGGAAAAATTCACCACAAAGCAAAGTCAAGATTATTAACTTCCCTTTCATTTTTCTCTAAAGATTTCACTAATTTCCCCTAAAGTGCTAAGGTATTTGAAGATTAAAGGGGCTCAAGGCATTTCCTTGAATTTTGAGGACCGACCCTCGGCCCAATAATTGGAAAAGACCTAAGTACTTGAAATCACCCATTATCACATTCATCTACCTCTCGTAAATCTTTCCAAGTTAAATCCCATTTTACTTAGGAAAAATCCTTCAATATTTCAAGTGAAAAGCCCTCAAAATCACTTTTATTTCCTAAGTCTATTGGGATGAAAGTATAATAATGTTATTTACTTTTGAATCTTCACTTTCTTGGTTATATTTAAGTATTTTTGAGTTTACATTGTCCTTTTTCATATTAACTCTAATTTATATTAACTCCTATAAAAATGACCTTGTCCTATTATCTTTAACTCCTTTTTTATAATATCCCAAAAATCCATATATTATAGTTTTTTAGCCAAAGTATTTAACCCCCATATATTTAAATAAAGAACCCACATTACATGCCCTTTGGCTAAAAAATATCATTATAAATAAATCCCGCCCATGGTAATTGAATTAATTTAATTTAATTATCGTATAATAAGATAATAACCTCCTAGCCAATCAAATCACTCCCGAAATGATTAATTAACCGTTAAACGCGTCGCACCCGCACCATTAACTCCCCCGCCATCTCCTCGTTCGTCAACCGTCGCATCATCTACCTCAAGATCGACCGATCTCACACCCCGTCGTCATCCTTTAGCCCGAGTGTTAACGCGAAATCGCAATTGCCAAATAGTGCCTTTGACACGCTGTCGATTGTTTTTATGGATTCACCACCCAAAACAAATTGGCCCTCAAAAGTGGTGCGGATAAAAACCGTTACCGCCTACCCCATGACTCATCTCTCGTACATGCCGACGTCATCCCATAAATGAATAAAAAATTCCGCCACCCATTGACTTATGGAATAAAAAATTAAATAAGCCCGCGTTTTTTATTTTGTATTCACAAAGAACGACCGTACTCCCATGCAAGAAAAACCTCAGAATCTGCCACCTTCGCGCTAATTAAGCCTCTCATAACTAATTACATGGTTTACTCCAAAAATCATTCTAGATTCACTCCACAAGACCTCTCAAAAATCAAATGAAACCTTACACCTCCCCCGCAAACCAATGCTTTCTAACAATTTGTTTTGTTTTACAGGATCGTAAGACCACATCCTTGGATAAAAAGTCTTAATACTAGTCATAAGACTTCATTACTCCAAGATTGTTATCAAATCTATTCAAACAACAGGTTAGAAGCATAACAACTAAAGAGTATCAAAGGTTAAAGTGTATCAAGTAAAAGTCGTAATGAAAGTTAAATGAAGTTACATATGCTTCAAAGGTAAACAGTAGAAATTAATTACAGAGACAAGAAATGGTAAAAGAGAGAAATGAAAATACTTTCACCAACATTGAAGTTTATTCTAAATGAAAGTAAACTAGTCAAAAGAACAAAAAAGTGAAAAGATGAAAAACACAACAAGAAGGAACATTTTTGCGTAAATTTAATGTTTTAGTCATTGTTTTGAAGAAACCATTGTGGATAATACAAGATGAATTTTGCAAAACTAAAGGATTTCTATGTTCTTACTATGATCATCTACAAAAACCTCTCTACTTTTCTAACAACCTATTATGGTTTTGGAAATATTAAACAATGATGGAAAGCAGCTTTTGCAGAAAAATACCGCTTAAGTCATCATTTTGGCAGTAGAAGATTGTGGTAAATCAAAAATACATCATACAAAACGAAAGGAGGTTTTTGTTCCCAAGAGACACATGTAAAGAAACCTATCTCATGTTTTTCACGTTGACTTCCAGACGAGAGATACATGCACATCTTTACAAATATTTGATCAGAAATTTGTTTTACACATATTTTTGGCAAGAGCCTTTTGTGGCCAACCGAGGAGGAATTTTGGGAAACTGGAAGATGTTTATCTCACCAACATATTAGTCCACAATAACCCTTTCAATTTTGACATATTCATTATGAATTGAGAAATAAAAAGATATCATTGGACCCCCTAATTTAAGTGTAACTGCACAAAGAAAAAGAAGTGAAGCATGACTTGGATGCCTCATCATCAACTAAGAGTTGAATAAATTCTAATTTTCCTTTGTCATCACCTATCCATACAAAATAGTTCCAAATAGATGCATTAGTTTGAGTGTCATTTACATTTCTAAGTTCTATTTATGTAAAATAGTTGGAGAGATTTGTGAACTAATTTGATATTTTTTTCAAGATATTTTAGTTTAGAATTTAGAGTGAATACTCCTCAATTGAGCATTGAGGGTGGATTCTACTACTTATTGCACATTGACTCCCTAGAATAAAGGCTGAGAAATTTTCAGGGTTTGGCTTCGGATGATGAATTGAAGCTCAAGACTTTTTGCAGGATTCATGTGTCGACTACGCTCAATAAGTCATTTCTATCCCGTGTTTTAAGTGTTATATATGTTTACTATATCACTGTTTCATTTCCAAATAATTAACAAAAAGGACTAAATCCTAAATTGCTTAAGTGTACTTTGATTTCAATTGTTATTATTCTAAATTTTTTCTTCTAAACTGGCCATAAACAACGAATTCTTAATTGCTCTTGTTTCTCTTCCGGGTTTAAGCATTTGATTATCAGAAGAATTTTTAATTGTTTCTTTATTGGTAATCTATCACTTTCCTCGTTTTAAACATGTTGAAAGATTCTTAATTTCCTTTCATCTATTTAAAAATCCATTCCATTCACTTTAATATCTGAAATTGTTCTTTGTTTTGGCTATCTTGCCCCCGCAAAGCCATCTTTTGTGTAAAAACTTAACCAAAGAAAACCATCTTTTCGACTCCATAGACCAATGGCCTGAGAAACTCAATCTTGCCCCCGCTGGCGGATTCCACCATTCAAATTCAAACAAACCTATGGACTTATAACTAGCCTAATATTTTCAAAGAACAAAAGCTAAATTTTAAAGAGAGAGCCCTATGGATACAGACGAAGGATTCTCAGATATGAAGGTTGGTTTGTGGTTACCTCGGATTTACTTTCCTTTTCCACAACTTCAAGGAAAATATGAGTGATAACAGCAAAACCCCCATTCAAATTACATTAGGGTCATTGACAAGACAATAAAGGGGCCTTGTTTGAACTCAAAATTTTGTCAAAGGAGGTAAACACTTTGCCTTTTGAGTAGGTTGGTTTTCCTTTTTGGCCGATGGTTTGGTGCATTCCACTGAATTAGTTGCCTAAGATATTTTTGCTGCAACTCCTTTTCATTTTTCATACAAGTATTGCCTTGTGGAATACATTTGATTGTGTGGTCTTGTTAGATCTACAACATTTGTAGTTGTTTAGTCTTATGGCCGAGGTGCACTTTTTATTATGGAAATAGTTGATGCGAGGCCATTTAATCCTTTTTACTTGCTGTAGCATGTTGAGAAGTTTCTTGTGAAACATTTGGTATTCAAAATAACACTTGACTGTATATAGCATCATGCACTTGACTTCAAAATTAATATTCAAAGTGTGCCGCACAATTCTTGCAAAATTTCAAATATTTATGTTGTTTTTAAACCATTATCTTTTTAATGTATTGGATACCGAAAATGAGAAAAAGACTTTTGGTATGAAACCAACTGCAATAATTTTAAAGAAAAACAACCACTTCCAAGACATGATTTAGAAGTAGAACATATGTACTATGAAGCATAGAAAGATATCCTTGATGCATTGTCAATGTTTGTCTAGGGTTATTTTTGGAGAAAATAACTCCTTATTCCTAGAATAGTGATCTTCAATACAAGTAAATGCTAGAGAAGAGATCATCGTGTGACATAAACCTATTAACAAAAAGTGAACAGGAATGATTATTAATTATGGCATACTAAGTTGTCGCTGATTTTGACTATTTGTCTTTAACATGTAAAACAGCACCCCAAACTTACATCATCATGGTTTGGCATCATGAGCTCACTAATTTTCCACCATGCTCATAATTTCATTTTTGTCTTCATATCTATAAACAAAGTTTCAAATAATAATAATAAATTTCTATAAGAAAAAATCCAGTATCTCCATGTTGTCGTTTCTCCTTGTGAGACAAAGTCAAAATTGCATTACACAATCGACACATAAGAATCTCCTTTATCCCTGGTATGTATCCAAATTCTTATAATGTTGTCTTCAAGACTTATGTTGACATTGCCAATGAGATATTTAAGAAATGAAATATGGAGCCTTATTCATTGTTGTATATGTAACATTCTTTTATTAATATAAAGATTGATGGTTTTGTCTTTCCGAAATGAAATGTAAAAAATAATTTCATTGTGGTCAATTGAAAAAGTAAGATTTTCATTATGGAAGGGCAACATAGATATATGCCATTCTAATTGAAATCGGACATGCCCTTCAAATTTGATCACTCTAGGGACCTAACAAACAATAAAAACTATTCCGTCGCACATTATATAAAACATATAACAAAACCTTTGTCAAAACTTCAAACGAACTCCTTTAGCTGCAAGGTATTCTATCACGAATCGATCATTTTACCACACCTTCTTCTAGAGGAATGATTCTTCCACTTGGATTGTGTACTTCATAATGGTTATATGTCAAAGAGATATAGAATGTTTATCTATAACTTTTTGTGGTTCAAGAATCAACTTTCATTCTTCATCTAATTTTGGAAGTTCTATTTACACTGCATATTTTTTCCCAAACCTTTTTAGGCAAGATACATGAAAAACCTTATGAATGCAAGAAGAAGGAAAATATAACTTCTATACCACTTGTGCAATCCTATGAATAATTATTTAGAATGTAATATTTGAGCTAATTCTTTATTCTTTTTTCTTGAATGAAGATTGCTTATAATGCTATAATCTAAAAAATACCAATTACCCTCCTCAAATTATATTTCCCACTTCAATGTTGTTCCCCTTGTTGTTTTATCATGTTTCATGTCATTTGAAGGTTTTTCCATAATAATTTTCAAAGTTTCTTTAGTATTTCTTCTATATGTGACCAAGCTTCTTCCTATACTTTGGACTTATCTTGCAAAAAAAGTATGAGATACTAGAGTTGATACCTATAAAGGGCCTTAAATGGGGAAATTTTAGTAGATGTGTGATAGGTAGTATCATATTACCATTCTTCCTTGACGAACCCACTTCATCCATTAAGATTGATTTTCTAAAGAGTAACATTGTAGATAACCTTAAAAACATTTTTTGACTATTTTTGTTTGACCATTTGATTGTTTTTGATATGTAGAACTCATGGCGTTTAGTGTTTCTCCACCATATTAAATAATTATTTCCAAAAATTTTCTTGTTACTATTACTTTAGGAAAACCATGAAGACTATAAATTTCTTTCACTGACACTTCGCCACTTGGCTTGTTGTTTATGTACTTTGAGCTCTACAAAAAAAATTACAAAATTTATCTATATAAATGACCACAAAAATGTAATACTTACCTTTATATTTGGAAGAACTCGTAATAAAGTTCATTGATATATCTTCTAGTCTTTGAATATGTATGTGGAATGGTTATAACTCCTAGAGATTTTACTATCTCTTTTTATTTATTATAAACCCTCGACCTTCTCTTACAAAATTTTGAATATCTTTCTTCATTCCTTCCAAAAATATATTTTTTGATCCTTTGAGATGTTTTAAGGAACCCCGTCCTACCATCAAAGAGACATGGGACTCCCCTTTAATATTTGTTTATTCAAATATGCTTGCATGCATAAATATTCTACATTTGCATCCCAAAGCATATCTCTTTCACTCCCAATGCTCCATAGAGTTCATCCATCCTTTATAAAGTTTTAGTTTTTGTTTAGTACTATTGTCATTTTTCCATTATGGCAAGCTTCTTCTGAGTTTACCTAGGAATAGAAAATGCACTGGATATAAATTTGAGGCCTCTTCTATTTTAGAAAGAGCATCATGTACTAAATTTTCCTTACCCTTTTGGCATATCTCAAAATTAAAATCCTTGCATTTTTTCTCCTCATTTTTGTTAATCTTCCAATGAAATCCATAGCTTCAAAAAATACTTTATGCTATCATGGTGCATATCTTGACTTTAAAGTACCTCCCAATGATATACTATCCCCATTTTTAATCGTACGTAATATTGCTTCCATTTATTTTTCACATGATATTTCACCAAATATTTTCTTTGAATTTTGCTTAAAAAGCCAATGATATCCCTTATTGTGTTATCGTTACGTAAATTCCTTGTCCTAGTGCTCACACTCTACTATGAATGTTTTACCAAAAGTAGTGCAACCTGAGCATGTAGAAGACATGGCATCCATTAAAAGAGAGAATGCTAAAGTAGCCTCATCATTCCATAAATGATATTTTCTTCAAGAGATATGTGAGTGGAATTGAAATGCATGCATAATTCTTAACAAATGATCAATAATATCATAAAAATTCTAAAAATCTTCTCTAAAAACCTTGATTTTCTTAGGAATAGGTCATTTTGTAATAGCTGCATCTTTTGAGGCTCCAACTTCACTCCTTCCTTTAAAACAATATGAACCAAATACTTGAATTCTTATTTCCTCTAAAAGCACATTTGGATATTTTTACATAAAAAATGATTATTCTCAATAATTTATATAACTTTTCCACATGTTTAGTGTGGTATTCCCATGATTTATTATAAATATGTGTATTATCAAAGAAAACCAACACAAATTTTATAAGATGGGATCAAACAAAATTGTTCTTGTGTCGAGTCATTACCGGACTTCAAATCTGATGAATTCCCACTCTAATATTTTCTGTCCTGCTGGTCATGATGAGGAGAGCTGTGACGCGTAATTTCTTATCAAATTCGCCCAATATTTTTTTGGTCCAGATTTCCACCGCACGAGCGTCTAAACAAAGATCCGCTCCAATCAATTTCTCGCCACGTGTCCTCAATCAAATCTCTGCTCGCTCCCGCTGCGGTGTATCTGGAGAAAATAAGGCGATGATGAGGATGTGGCGTATTTCGATATCAATCGCATTAAGTTTTAACGCTTGTTCAATTGTTCCAAGGTTTTCACATAAAATCCGCATTAATTAAGTTTTAACACCGTTCAAGATCTGACCTCCACCCCGTTAGCGATTCCGCATGCCCCAATATGATTCCGGCTTTCTGATTCCCATTAATGATCATAGATTAATTATGATGGGCATCTCTTCGATCGTACTGCGCCGGGTCGATAAAATGGCTGCTTTGCCATGGTTTTTCGTACAAGCGGCTGTTGGGTTGCACTGTCGCTCACCGTGATGAGAAGGAGAAGTGGCCAACGAACCGTCGCTAGACCTCACGTATATCCACATTTTGCGGGGTCTCATCTGTGGTTCGTTTCTCTGCTTCTTGGAATTCGCTTCCATCTCCTCTGTACCCACTGCTAGTGAGACCGCACCCATGCCTCGCCCGTACAAAGGAGGTGCTGTCAGCAGGGGGAGCACTAGAGGTTGCGCTGGTAAACTTGACCTGGATAGAGTCAAAGTTGACTAGTGGTAAAAAAGTGGTGGTTTAAATAATGTGGTTTTGTGCACCCATGGTTTTGACCCATGGTATTGCATGTAATGAGCCTATAAAAGTGTCACACCCATTGTAATGCTGCCCGAGGTGAGCGTAGTTGGTCACTTCATTTGAGCTGGCTAGGGTTTTAAGCCATCGGTTAATGAAATTTCATTAGGATGGGTTTTTCCCCGGATTTGGGTTTTCCTTGTTAAACATTGTTTTTATGTTTGTGATTTGTTAGTTGCTCTTTCATGGTTATAGTTATTATTTCTCTCAAGAATATTTGCTGTTTCTCACGTAAAAATCCTAACAACTCATTTAGTCTAGATCCAATTTTGTTCTCGGATGGCGCCCGATACACCGCCTCACATGGACACTCGCCTTTCCCATGCTGGAAGGCGTTGCATCCCGATGAACTTGACGAGGAACGACACTTTCCGACTTCAAGAAATTTTGAGATTGCAGGATGCAAGATGATCATTGAGGAGTTTTGCTCTGCATTGGCAGATCAGGTCGAGACTTGAACACAGGGTGAAAGATTTCACTTCTTTACGCTGGAGAGATCCTCGTGCCACAACCATATTTGTCACCTTTTGTTTGTTCGTGGCCATACTCCCATATGTCACTCCATTTCAGTAATGTCATTATATCGTGGTTTTATATGCGGCACCACCCAAGGTTTCGATACAAACTTTCTCGTTCCACTTAATTTCTTCTCTGTGGAGGTTGCCATGATGAACTGACAGGTTAGCATGTTATAAGGAGTTTGAGCAATCAATTCTAAGGATATGGAATTATATTGTTGCTTTAGAGAGGTCTTGTCTCTAAATCCATAGAGTTAGAAACTAGACTGTTACATGCAAAGTGTTCGCGTAATGTCAATCAAATGATTTGAATAACGAGAGAAAATGTGTATGTGGATTAATTAAAAATTGATGAACCATGTATCCTAAGATAATTCCTAGAGGACCTGCCAAGCATAAGAGGCCGGGTGACCTATGTAATTCCTATGAGATGGATTCTTTTTATATGGACATTGATGTATAACTATGATGTCCTCTTTTGGAGAGGATATCATGAAGGAATGTAGAGAATGGTTACACAAAGGACAACAATAATGAAACAAAAAAAATATATTATAATGAAGTTAATTTATTACATGTAAATGGGCATACTACTGTAAGACCTGGTATGGCATGCGTACCCCTGGGTAATCACTGGTAAAGTTTGGGTTAGACCTAGGTGATAGGGATATCAATTTTACAATTATCCCGGGTGTGTCCTTGAGGGGGAAGAGCGAGAGTGAGCATGGTTGTCTCATCTAAAGTTTGGTTGAGCTTTAGTCAATAACTTCAAGTCAAGTTTAATCTGGGAATTGTTAGGTAAACTTGACTCAGGATAGAGTCAAAGTTGACTAGGGTAAAAAAGTGGTGGTTTTGGGGCACATGGTTTTGTGCACCCATGGTTTTGACCCATGGTATTGCATGTAATAGAGCCTATAAAAAGGTTGGGAAGACTTCATTGTAATGCGGGCCTGGAGGTGAGTGGTGAAGGCTCACGGCTGCATTGGCCAGGGTTTTTGGCCAATGGTTAATGAAATTTCATTAGGATGGCTTTTTCCCGCATTTGGGGTTTTCCGGGTTAAACATTGTGTTTATGTTTGTGATTTGTTTCGTCGGGCTCTTTCATAGTTATAGTTATTATTTCTCTCAAGAAATCTCTGTTTTATTTCTCTTTCCGTTAAATTCCTAACATAGGTCAACCTCGTGTGCTCCCTCTCCTACCCCCTCAATCGAGTCGTCTTCCGGTCGATCTGATTATTACGTTGTGTCGCTATCCAAATACCAGGAGTGGGTGCCTGCCAGGATATGGCCACCATATGGATTCCCTCGCTCCTCATTTCCCCCACCGCTAGTTCACCTTCTCCCACGAGGCACTCGTGCAATTTTCCTTTAATTTCTCTCCCCAACCGCCCACGAATCACGCCTTCGCCACTATGGTTTTCCTCGCGAGGGAGGCCGGTGGAGGAAGAATGCACTCGTCCTAGCGGGGTCTCGAGGTTGGAAAAAGCCGCCAACATTCCGGGCCTCAGGGAGGGGAGCCGTGGCATGAATGTGGAGGTAGCACCCAGCGATCCCGGACCTTCCTCGAAGGATGGTGCCGAATCATCGAGGAGCCGTGAGGAGTAATTTGGCTAATTGTTTTTCTTGCTTCATGCCCACTTAATTGGGCTTTTAGATTATTTTATCAGGCTGACCTTTTGTAATATTTTTTGAATTCTCAGAATTAAACATTCAAGATCGGTTTCCCGTATGAGGGCAAACTTCTCTTAATTTTTTGATTTTTTGATGAAAAATTTTCCATGAGTCCTGCAATGATTTTGACTTTGCAGTAATTTTATTCCCATCATTAATAGATTAAATTTACTTTAGAAAAAAAAATGTTGCCCCGTTTTCTATTTTAAACCTCGTTTTTTGAAATAAAGAGCCATGTTTATATGGTCTACGTATTATACTCTTCTCCTCGTATATACTCATGTGAACCTTTTTTTCTATGAATACAGCTGTGAGCGGCTACTAATGAAAACAAGCGAGCTCGAACCTTACATCTCTGGAGGCAACGTATGGTTACCAATTTTGGAATCAAGCGAGCCGCATCTATGTTTGCTTCCTGGTTTCATGGTTTTTTATTTCCCGTGAACAAGCAAATGGGAGCATACAATCAACCCCTGGTTTATATATATTTTTCTCTATCATGGATGCTTTTTGTGTGAGGTGTATATCACCGCACATGTCTCTCCACATTTCCTATATCCGCTTTATGATACTATTTTATATGTTGATAGGTTATCACTCCGCTTCAAAATCAGCGATACGGTTTATTGATATGGTCTCACGGTCTTTTTATATTTTAGACATATCGCATTCCTCACATGATTAGCGTTTTCTCCTCGTTCAAGGATTTTGCACTTTTAATTTGTATTTGGAACAATGCACGTCAGATTTATCTCGTTGTTTTTACTATTATATATACGTTATTTCACTTTCTTATAGGATGCCTTTGTATTTGGATGCTTTCTCGATTTGTTGATAATATCCATGTGGACCACATCGAGTTTTATATCATGTCCTCGTATGTGACATGTATTTTTCTATCATTGTTTTGGGTGACTTCACTTTTCTCGGGATGGATATTTGGGTTCCACCCTTTAGATGTGAAAATGTAATGACTTCATGGACTGCTTTCTTACTTCATATAATATATTCAAAACAATTGCTTTTTTCTCAGGAAAAAATTGATTAATGTTTATCATCACAAAACCAGCTTAATGTCTATGTTGTCGTTTATTGATATGGTCTCGATGGTATTTTTATATTTTGGACATATCACACTTCACATGATTAGCGTTTTTCTCTGTTCAAGGATTTTGGTACTTTAATTTGTATTTGGAACAATGGACGTCTACTTCATCTGCTTTTACTATTCTACATACTCGCTATTTCACTTTCTTATAGATGCCTCGGCATATTTGGATGCTTTCTCGCATTGTCGATAATCTCCATGTGGACCGTTATCGGGTTTTATATCAAGTCCCCTGGGGAGTGACATGGGGTATTTTTCTATCACTGTCTGGTGGACTTCCACTTTTTCCGGGATGCATATTTGGTTTGGGCTAGTTAGATGTGAAAATGTAATAACTTCAAGGACTGCTTTACTTCATATAATATATTCAAAACAACATTTTTTTCTCTGTGAAAAAAAATTATTAATGTTTATCACTCTACCTTCAAAACTAGCGATGTCAAGTCAGCTTGATATGAACTACGGTATTTTTATATTTTGGACATATCACACTCACATGATTAGCATTTTTCTCTGCTCAAGGATTTTGGGTACTTTAATTTGTATTTGGAACAATGGACGCTTGTGATTTCATCTTTGTTTTACTATTCTACATACTACTATTTAACTTTCTTATAGATGATCTAGGATATTTGGATGCTTTCATTTGTCGATAATCTCCATGTGGACCGTTATTGGGTTTTATATCAAGTCCCCGTATCCCGATATGGGTATTTTTCTATCACCTGTCTGGGGTGGGACTTGACTCTTTCCTGGATGGATATTTGCCCAATTCAGATGTGAATGTAATGACTTCATGGACTGCTTTTACTTCATATAATATATTAAAAACAACGTCTTTTCTCTTGTGAAAAAAAATGATTAATAAGTTTATCACTCGCTTTCAAAACTAGCGATGTCGGTTTATTGATATGGTCTAATGGTATTTTTATATTTTGGACATATCACACTCCTCGCATGATTAGCGTTTTTCTTCCGTTCAAGGATTTTGGGTACTTTAATTTGTATTTGGAACAATGGACGTCGATACTCTATCTCTGTTGCTTTCATCGTTTCATATACCGCTATTTCACTTTCTTATAGATGCCTCTGGCATATTTGGATGCTTTCTCGTATTGTCGATAATCTCCATGTGGACCGTTATCGGGTTTTATATCATGCCTCAGATGTGACATGTGTGTATTTTTCTATCATTGTGACTTCACTCGATGGATATTTGGGTTCCACCTTCGTACAGAAAGTGTAATGAATTCATGGACTGCTTTTATCATAATTGTAGAAATTTGCTGAACAATGAAGATTTATCCACCGAGATTATCCTGGTCACACACTAATTGAATTATGCATAACACATAACCTCTTCTACAATTGATCATCAATTTGCAGAAATAGAAATGATCGCATGCGCATTTTTATAAACACAATATGTATTGAGAAAGGTGTAAATTTGAAAACCCCATTCTTTGTATTATAATGGAAGACATGTAACAATATCGATAAAATGTCTCCCCAGAGTACTCGATCTTGTCTCAGTTACACACAAATGGCTACGTTTGAACAAGTCACGGGTTCAGAAACTCATCCCTGTTACACCGCCTCTCTGTAATCCAAGTTGGTATAATAGAGAGATCCAAGTTCGAATATACTTGGCTTCATTGCGCAATCCTCGTAAGTCTCCTCCAATTCTTGTGCAAATCTCATGCACAACTAATGTAACTAATAGCAAACTCACCTTTCATCTCTTCCACTAGTCTTCTTCGACCTTCACTTTATTGTAGTAAACTAATGTGTTCTTGGGTTGAATAATGGTTAATAATTAGTGAATTAAATAATATTTTAATTCACTCCTCATCTCTAGTGTATTATCCGATTAAACTAAATACAACTAGTTCAACTAAGTTAAACGAACACGCTCTGTTTTATCTCATCGACTCCACCAAACTACGCCACCGCCAGGTTCTGCTTTGAAGTCAACTTCGTGCGCAGAAGCTCAGAAAACTAGGAAGATAGCGTAATTCATACCTTGGATACATGAAGAAAGCCCACATCCGTAGCTCACGTTTCGAAGTGCTGCAAGAGGATAGTGAGTTATAGTCTAAATATTATTAGAGCTATGTTGGTCGCTTTATTTTAGACGGGCGGTCTAAAAATAGAATTCGCTTTGTATGTCTAAAAATAGAGTCATATATTTTAACTCTGCAATCATCCAAGAATGAAATCACACATAACTCTAGACCATGCTCATATGTCTAAAAATAGACTTTACTTAAAAATAGCACTACGGGCCCCTTAGTGAAAGGCGACTTGTTCCTCGCTCCATCATCTTGTTGCATTTTCAACACTCCCCTCTCGTAAGATATGGATGTCACCTTTATCCTACCTACTGGAATTCGAAATTTTCTCTTGGTAGGCGCCTTCATCAAGATATCGACATCTGATCCTCGTCGGAATATGTAAACGCACTTTAGTTCTCCGTGCAATCTGTGATATGATGGTACACAGTGTTCGATGTGTTTGGATCTGTCATGAAAATACTAGGTGTTACGACGGTTTAATACTGACATCTTAATTGTCACAATAAATCATTAGGCTCCAAGTGCAGCAACACGAACAATCCGACGAGGATCTTCCTCATCCGACAACATAACGTACGACCAAGCTTACTTTCGCCATGTGCTAAACGCTGTTGTTTAACGAGTACCAAGGATCTCTTGTTACATAACAGCAAAACTTTTTAAATAAATCACGAAGACTCCTCTAGATATTATCTTCATCGGGTGGGCACTGTTGCCCAATGTTAGTGAACGGAAAACTTGTCCATCCTCTGTCTGTACCATGAACCATATCCCGATGTGCCACTAAGATAACGTAATACACGCTTTCACCTTCCGGAAAGAGCTTGTTGGGCTCCTTCATAGCTTAGAAAGCTGGTTATGACATAGCATATATGGTCGTGTATTGACCGGATACCAGCAACCTGGCTGTGGGTAGACGATGGCATCCACTACCTCCCGTGATAGCATCCTCCTTCCTCCAACCACCGAGGAAGAGGAGTATCAACGAGCCCATTCGCCATGTTGAACCTCTCCGTTATCTCTCGGGCATGCCCGCACGAGAAACAAATGATCCTGCTACGCGCCAAATCTCCAGCCAACGGAAACAATAGAGAGCCCCCCAAGTCGCCATCTCAAACTCTCTGGCAAGATCCTCCTTCACCGCCGTGCTCAACATCTCGTCACCGTCAAAATTAGATCCTTCATCGGTCTGACGGTCAACAACTTCTCCACCCACAGTACGGTACGGTGGGATGCCTCACTCTTGGGTCAAGTCCGATTGAAAATAAACATCTGTCCCCATGTGTACAAACGAACGCTGCCAGCACGTACGGTGCTCTCTTCGGGTCGTAAACATGCGACTCGCTGCGCGAAGATCTCGGCCTTTGAGCTGCTCTGTGCACCTCTCTCAGCCGCTCACGACCGGGGAGCCCGGGTCTTCCTTGTCATCCCCGATGAATGTGCCTTACATCCCATCATCTTTGAAGCTAAGATCGTCGCCTTGAAGAGTACCCGCCGACGGTACGGTCTCCTCATAATCGATCCCCTCGATACCCAACGAAACCACGGGCGCAACAATCTTTCCTTGTACTTCTCCACATCATCAGCCACCCTGCTTGGCACCTGTAGATCCTTGCCCGAACCCTTGTAGTTCCCCTCCGGTGGGCGGACAATCTCATGCATTGTTACAGCATTGAATCACCCTCTTCCACCATGGCATCCCCATACACGAGTTCCTCCAAACTTCCTACGAAAGTTGGCTCTATCACAACACATTTTCTCACCGGGGCCATCATGTCCGATTGTGCGGTCCGGGTGGTGTCTGCCGCGCGGCACCGCGTACGCTTCGGTGGTCCTGCAACCCCTCTCGCATCTTGGGCGATGCAGCGCAAACCATGGTGTCGCGCCTGCGATGGTTGGTCACGCAGGTGTTTTCTTCCCATGCGTGTTCCTCTTGTGGCTGATCCCGTAAGGCTCCATCATGGGGCTGTTAGCTCCTCCTTCTGCCCAGGGCGCTGGCTCCCCTCTGAGCGAACAACACCGCCTTGTTCTCCTCAAGCTGGTCTCGCGTCGCACAACAGTCTTGAAGCTTTGTGGCAAGCCATGCTAAGTAGTTGTGGGCGTGTCAGTGTGCCCCACAAATGTTCCAACACAGGCAGGGTCCAGCCACTATGGTGTCATGGTGCTGCATGTGGTAAGGTGAGCAAAAATCCTCAAATAGCTAACAGGCCTCCCACAGAAAACGCCTCCTTCGGTGTGTCATGCTGATGTCTTGTGAGGACAGCAAGTTGTCTTTGTCTGCTGGTGTTCTTCCATACCTCAGCCCACAAGTGAAGGGTGAGCACGGTCATGCAACATGACAGTGCGGCACTGTAGGCTCGTTCTTGTTCTTTCACTTTCATTGTGGATGCTATGGCAGTTGTAGGGTGCGATGAACTCTCACGAATCATACTGTAACTGTAAGTCCTTGAATTGGGTGAAGATGAATTTCACCATAAATGTCACTCCTAAGAGCCTTTAGCACTAGGTTATTATCATGGGCGCCAGGTTACGGAACTTTTAGATATGTCTCGCTCTTCCTTATGAAAGGTCGGCCTCTGAAAATCCTCAACAAAAGATCACCGCCGTCGCAGCAGCACAACGAGCTAAGAGGACCCGTCTATGTGGGCCTACTCGAATCGTGGCATGACTATCGCCCTAAGCTGATCGCTTTCCATGTTCCCAAGGCCTGCCACCTTTGATCGGTTGGTCTTGTAGGGAAACCCGAGTGAGGAAATCTCTTGGGTATCTTCAACGCCATGGTAAGTGTTCGTCTGTCAAACACCCTCATCATCCGGCTCACCATATACGCCACGTTCCATTGCGTGTCTGTACTAGCCTGATAAGGTTCTTCGGCTGAACCCCTCTCTTGGTCTCTCCGGTTCTCTTGCCTGGGGAAAACCTTTCATCGCTGGGGCCATCGCACCGCCATGTTTATCGCCACGGAAGGTCAAATTCTTGTCAATCCTGGAACATGCAATACTTTATTACGTACGAAGGTTTACAGAGACTCTCTCAAAGAAATGGTTCCCGATACCCGGTCACTATGTCTGCTCCTTCGCCCATCTAAATGTGCCTCCAGGGCAGCAGAACAGCACCTCCGGATAAAAGCACTGTCCCAATCTCCTGTCATGTGAAACAGCTTTTATTCTCAGGCTCTTAGTCACTGCGCCAGGGCCAAACATGCTGATGGAGCAATCAGTTAGTGAGGCAATACCTCTCCGCTGCAGATGGTGACCTTCACCAGCACTAACTATCTGCAGACAATTTGTGGCATAGTGTCCGTCTTTTGGTAGCAGTGGCTACTTCACCTTGGGCATGTCTTGCTTATGTGCCACCCAGTGAGAAGCTTTCTTGTTCTTCCTTCTTTGCTTTGCGGTAAGCGCAATTTTCTTCTCCATGGGGATACAACGCGGTGATCAAGTACGGTAATCCTGTCCTCTCTCTTGTGGGATCCGCCCAAAATCGCTCCCATCCGAAGCTTCTCTAGGCATTGTAGCCAGTTACGGGCGGGGCCCGCCTCGGGCGTCGAAGCCGAGTCCACGCAAGGTGTCTTCATCGACGGTCACCCCACCGCCCCGACTCATCTGCGGGGGCTGGGTGAGTTCGCAGTGCCCGCGGCTCTGTCACCTTTCTCATCTTAATGTTCTAAGTTATCATCGGCGCGGCCTAGCACCGTCGCTCTTGCTGGAATAGATCTTTTCAACGCTACATCAAATATGGAAAACTTTTCACTTTGATGGATACAATATGATCATCGCCTCCAGAATCCTTTGACGATTCATGTCTTCTTTTGCCAGGCATAACTTGATAGGATGGGTGGCTTTTTGGACATCACCATCTACGAACTCCTTCAGCATTGTCTTCCTTCTGCCTCCATCAAATCTTTCCATACAACATAATTGAACGTGTACCAAGAGCATGTTCAGGCAAACCGTTGATACATTTTCAACGTAAAACTTTAAGAAAACAACCTAACGCAAAATTCAGTTAAACTCAAAAACTCAGCTGTCTGGATACCGCGAGAACACGTTATTTCTAGCACGGAGATTGTTGTGTCGAGCATTTCTTCCAGATGTCACCTTTCGGAAGAGAAAGATGGATCCCGAAGGCTGCACCAACCCGTTACGGACTCTCTCTTTGAAATAAGGGTATAATCAACCTTATTGAATCCCGATAGTCAATTAGATCTGATACCATGTAGAATTTTGCTAAATAATGAATATTTATCATTGGATTATCTGGTCACACTAGTTAAATTCGCCATAACACATAACCTCTTCTACAAACAGGTGTCATTTGCAAATAAGAAAACGATCGCATCGCACAAACCTGCAATATGTAATAGGGAAAAGTTAGCTGAGAGCATTTCTTTTATGTTATAATGGAGAAGACATACAACAATCTCTTGGTACAATACTCCTCACAATGCCGTCTGTCTCCAAAGATTATACACACAAACTAGCTGGAAGTTTTGGGCAATCAGGTTCAAAACTCATCACATATTTGCACACCTCTCTTTGTGATCAAGTTAGTATAATAAGGGTCCAAGTTAGAATCTCCTGGCTATTGTGACCAAGTTGGTGTATTAGGGTCAGGGTTAGGGTCTCCCTTGTTCAAACTGCGCAATCCTCATGGGCAATATCCTCCAGTCTTCGTGCTGGAAGTCATGCGCTAATGTAACAACTAATAGCAAACACGCCCTTTCATCTACCTCTTCACTGGTCTTCCTTTGAATTGTCCATGTGTGTAGTAAACTTATGTGTTCTTGGGTTGAATAATAGGACAATAATTAAAAAACGAATTAAATAATATTTAATTCACTCCATATCTCAAAATCATGTTGTTCGATTCAACTAAACTTCGCTAGTTCAACTAAGTTAAAGCAGACACAACTCCACCAACTATCCATCAACTCCACCAAACTCCACCATCGCAGAACACAAACAGTCAACCATGCATAGCTCAACAAACCCCTAGGAATAAGCATGTTATCCCACTAGGATACATGACACATTAGCCAACTCAAGTCTTGTAAAGGAGGATAAGCTGAAGTTTATGGTCCAAATATTAGCCCCAAGGGCTAATATTTGGTACGACCTATTTTTGAGCAAATGATCTAAAAATAGACTTACATTTATGTCTAAGCGGGTCCATCTATTTTACTGTTCGACTTGATCATCCGAAATGACATCTACATAACTCTGGACCATGTCATATATCTAAAAATGAACATGGTCTAAAAATGAACTTTAGCAAAAAATAGCTGCGGACCCACTTAGTGAAGGCAACTTCATTTCACTGGCTCATCATCTTATTGCATTTTCAACAACCGTATATTCAAAACAACGTTTTTCTCTTTTAAAGTTTCATTTTTTTAATTGAACCCGTTGGTATCTGCAACGCCTTATAGCGTCCGAATTACGGCAGCTGCTTGTCAGAACGGTAGGCACAACATAAAAAATGGCAAAATGGCCCGAAGTTCAAAACGCCCGGACACATTTTGTAAAATTGACGATTTACAAGCATTAAGGCAGCGTTCAGCGTCGATTTTGTTTTATGGAATTACGACAATTTACGCTTGTCGTAAAGCGGCGGTCAAAGCGACCGAACAACGGCCATCAGGTGCAGCCATCTAAAAACTTGGAAGGCAGCGTTAAAAGCGACCGGACCACATTTTGTGGTCGACGATTTAAGCAATAAGAGCGAAAGCGGTTGAGAAGCGTTGAAGAAGCGGCGCTTGTTTGCGATAGCGGAAAAAGTGTCGATAGTGCGACACTTTTTAAGTCTGTGTTCTGCGGCTTCAGTATGCGACGTGTTTTTCTGCCCCTCATTGCGCCGCCACCGGCTTCTTAATAATAAGACTAGTGACGAATTAGGCTACATGAAATTACTTAAATTTTCAGTATACAATTGATAGGGAGTGATGATGGAATCATGTTTATATCTCTACTTCATGTGCCATAGACTTGACTGGTAACTAACAATCATACATATAAGTGAAGGCCATGGAGAATGGAGAAAGGAGGATTAGATAAGCATCCGTGATTTCCTTGAGAGATAGAAAAATGAGATGGGAAATGGATGGAACGCTTTCGAGAGATGGATAGGTGTCAAAGAAAAGAGTGGTAAAAGATGATAGATATTGTTTAAGGGTTGAGAGTCCAAGATGAAAATAGTCCTAAAAGGACATACTAGTGAACATCTAGGTGGGGTATTCACTTTGAAAGAGGGTAGTGCGGTGTCTCACCGCCATTATCCCATTATGCTATTGTATAAGAGAATATTTGTAGAATTAAGGCCTTGCTATTTTTTTGAAAATGTTAGCACGATATTTGTTGATTAAATATGGTTACACGATGAATCTTCTAATAGAACTCTTCAGTTTTGGGGTAATATTTCTGGTTGTACAGTGTGAATACCTTACTAGTTAAGAGTATGTGTTGATATAACTAGTTTAGATTACATAATTGTCACTATATCATGTCATTATGTATGTTTGCTGTTTTGAAGAAAAAGAATAAAAAATAGTTTCAGGCATGGGTTTCATGTATTTGTAGTCATCTAGGTAAAGCATGTTCTTCATGTTTCTAGGTTTATCATTTCAAAATAATATTTTTCTTGAGTCACGAAGTCATTATTTTTATAAGACCCTATTGGGAAAGTTATAGCATGTGAATTGACATTTTCTGGGGATACTGAATCCTTTGAGCATCCTAGGGCTAATTACATATAAGAGACAAGTGCGACCTAAAGAGGGTATTCAACCCTGTTTGGAAATCTATAAATAAAATCATGTTCAAGCTCATTTTAATCACCAAGTGAATCTCTCAAAGAAATAGACAAGTCCCAGAAAGGGCCAAAAGAAGCTGAAAGGTGAAGATCAAGGAAGCAAGAAGAAGTCTAGAATAAAAAGAAATCTATTTTTAAATTCTTATTCTCTCACATGTACGAAAGAATAGAGTTTCATGCATCTTAAAGGAGAGAAAAAAAAAATTAGGGTGGAATTGTAAGAAACAAATTTCAGATCCAAGTTGGCAGGTAGAAAATACTTTAATTTGGTCTAGTTTGACTTTGGAGGACCCTAAGTTTTTGAAGGAAGACTTCTTGAAGAAATTGTTGTCCCAATTAAGTTTATAGCAGCTAAATGAATTGGTGGAGAGATTGATTGGAAAGCAACATTGGAGTTTTGTTATCTTGGTTGATCTTTGACATAATTGAAAGGAGTTTCTTGGAGGGCTGACTTGGTGCTTGGAGGGACTTGGTATAGGGTTTTAGGTCTTGTTTTCTCATTTGAATAAAATTTTATAATAAGAGAAAATACTTTTTGAGTTTTCCTCTTGAAAAGGTTTTCCCAAGCTTAGAATATATTTATGTGATTATTTTATTATTTTCTCTTGGTAGTTGTTTGATTAAAAGGATCTAATAAAGAAAACAAGGAAGATAAATAAATTTCACAGAAATTTTTAAGGTTAAGGAGAAATTGAAATAATAGGTTCCTAGTGCACTCTACCAACACCTTCAGGGTTTTCCTCCTTGTAGTGAATTTTAGTAAATTATAGGTTGTATCTCCTTCCAATAGTGAGTAGTAAAATATCTTGGAATTGTATCCCTCTTAGTTGTAGGCTGATAAACCATTGTAACCCCTTCTAATATAAATATATTGTTCATATATATCTAGCATTCCTCTAATGTGATGTTAATAGTCAATAGTTTTGATACAAATTCTAAGAAAAAACGAAATATTGATTTATCCTTTTCATTATTTAAAACTAAGTGAGATTAAGTCTCCACTTGTAGTTAAATACTTATTATCCAATACTAAATGAGTGATTTTTTAATGTGTGTGGGAAAGAAGTGTTTTATAGGACAATAGCTTTACGCTCTGTTTGTGAATTAAATACTAAGTGTGTTTGTGCGAGGAGAAAATACAAACTTTGTTTTGTAATGTTTTATTACTACAAATGTATCTTACTCTATTTTCTTTGAGTGTACACATAAATCAAAATCGGATATTATACTGTGCCTATGTTCATCATAGTCCTTGTCCATGCTTAAATATCATTAATAACATATTATCATAAAATGTAAAACATAATAAAAAACTTATGCATGAAAATACATCCTAACCATGGGTCAAAGAAAAAAGAATGTGAAAACGTGGAAGAAGAAGCTACTATTCATTTAAACTTTATCAAAGTGGAAAATAGTGAATCTTGGTGTTGAAACTTCATGAATACTATGTGCATTTTCGATCTCATTTTCAATTAAATACTTATTATCACATATTAAATGAAGTGTCATTTTAATGTTTGTGAGGAATAAGTATTGTGTGAGAAGAATGGTGTGAAAGGAACACAAAATTTCTTCTATAGTGTTCCATAATATCCCATATAAATCCCTCTTCCGCACATACACACCTCCATCTTGCAAAACATTACATATTAATCAATTAATTAGTGTGCAGAGAATAAGTATGAACGAGAAGTGAAATTATTTTTAGATACGTGAAATTTTATTAGAAACTCTAAAATAGCACTAAATCATTGGGGGCAAAGTTGTTATGTGATTGTATATTTTCATTTTTAAAATTTCAGACATTTAGTAATGCAAAACATCGATTTATAGAGCCCATGATGTGTGAAAAGTAAAGGATGTGTTGAATAGTGGTGTATGTGGGAAGATAGGTGTGAAAAATAGAATGTGTGTCGGTGAACAATAACATAAATTTTTCCACACGCAAGATTATTTAACTTTATGTAGAAAATTTAACATAAAAAACTACACAAATAATTGGAAATCAAAAGCTACTACCCACAAAATGGAAATTTTCATTTTTAAAGTTTTACACATTTCAACTATGCGAGATAACATGTGTATAGAGTTGAGAATGTGTACGGTAAAATGTGGAACATAGGGTATGTACGGAAATAGGTGTGTAGAGATATGTACATGTCTGGAAGAAAGAACAAAATTGTTTCTACTTAAACATAAAAATTATTTTAACACAATGGAAACTTTCTAAAATAAAAAAATTTGAAAAGTCAAATGGTCTAAATCAAAATTCTCTACAATAGCTAATACATTTTCCCGTACAAATTTTACACATCCATTTATGGATAAAAATAGAAGTGATGGGATCGGGGATGTGTGTGTGGACTAAGAGATGTATAACAAGGGGTATGTATGGGGAGAGAATGGATGTGAAAAGTAGGTACGTGTGTTGTATAAGTACATCCTCTCTGTGGACAGCAGATCCTGGCCCTGGGGTAGGTCTGGCAACAAGGGAAACAAAGCTATACCTACTTTCACTATATTATAAATGAGACAAATATCGAAAGAGATGGCCTACCTCGATGCGATGCTGAATATTGCTTTTGCGTCGAAGCTGCTTGACAGTTCTTTTCTTTTCCAAAACTTGATCTCTTGTTGTTTATGACATTCAATTACTGCACGGGTGACAAGAAACAGCAAAGAAAAATACAGAGTGGTATGACACGCCTTAAATGTAACCTCTAGCGGTCAAGGAATACAATATTGTCAATCATAAACATGAAAAATAATGGAAAATAAATATCGGTCATGTCATGTTGTAAATAGAGAAAATTTAAAACATAACGCCAGTGTCAAAGTTCTCCTTGCGCATACGAATCAAGCACGTCTCCAAAGCACTTGTTTTCAACTAAGAATGAGAAGAGGCAAAGCTCGACTCTCCTTAGAAAGCTTGAAATATTCAAGCCTTTCTTTTCTGCTCTGTTATGTTCTAACTAGAAGGGCATTGGATGATGATGGTTATAGAGATGGGGGAGGGGACATGGATCCATATGACAGTGGAAAATGGCTTATCTATTTACCGAGGTTCCTCTTTTATAGGAGCAAGAGGCCCAAGGAGGGAATCTGTGTATCCCTAGCAACAAACATCATTTCATCTTCAGCTTAGTTTCCATTTTAAAAAAATCTTCTAGAAGTATATCAACGTAGGTATGGGGTCCATGCTAGCCATTTGATTAATATCGGTCACATAATAAGGATGGGTCATTAGCTGGAAGTGAGACACAAAAAGGGTTACGTTGTCCAATTAAGTATGTTTTAAGAGCTACTCCACAAGTGATCAACAAAGAGTTTGTTCTTTGAATTGAAAAGGATGAGGTAGAATATTTTCATGATGGAAAAGGTACACATGGGTCGATTATTTGGTATCCTCCGAAGTTAGGAACAAGGAGTTCGAGATGATGACAAAATGTTGTGTAACAATAACAGAACAAGAACAAAAAATATCTCTTTGTATACAAAAAAATATTTTAACACAAGAAAGAACTTTGGATCATGGGTGCTAATAGATTCTAGGTAATGGACATTAAAATAAATAGTCATCTCTTGCTAGGGCTATAACAATCACCTTGTGGTCAATATTCCCTTGACTATGAATTGCTTTGTTGAATTGTGTAATTTTTTTCTTTAGGAATGACATTAGTTGAAAAGCTGGACATGATTTTTGAATGATTTGTCATCATTTGAATTATGTCAGTATACAATGTTATATGAATTTATTGTGTTTTTTTGTTTGAAATGCATATATATATCGTTGTTAAATATTTAAGTGAATGGTATCTAGAAAGTGTAGGGCTTTTAGCACCTAGAGGAAAGTATAATTGTTATTTTTTATACATATTAGTTAGTATTTTACTAATTACTAACGAATAACATATTATCATTAGTTAGTATAAACATACTATGCAATTTTAAAAGGTAATGTGATAATTCTAACCCTATTTCTACTTTATTCTATACGCGTTACATTAATAGGGTGTTCATTATAGGAGCTTCATGAATAGAATATCATCATTAGTTAGTATCTAATACATATTTTGAAATTTAAAATGGTAATATGATAATTCTAACCACTTTCTAATTATTATGTTCATAAATTGCATTCCAAAAAGTTTATCATGGAAATTTTTAATATACGCGTTGCCAAGACATGTTAAGTAACTTTTAAGAGGCTAATTACAAAAATATTTTGTTCTGGTTAAAAAATTATTTTCTTCATGTCAACAATTTGTTCTCGGTACATATGGTGGTCATTCTAGTAGTTTGTAATATCCCAAAATGGGACGCAATGCATGTCTAAAAAAACGCATTTAGAAATAGATGCTACGATTCAAATAAGCCCTTAGATCCGCATAGATATGACAATATAAGTCCTAAATACAAGATGATGTCATAAAAATCATTTCTAGGTGAGGTAAACGGTCTCCCACCTAGGCGTGTAGGCAAAAAATTCCCAAGGAAATTTAACGTAACACAAAACAATATTGCTTAGAAAATAACGTGATTTTGGCTTAATAGTAATGGGAGGCCAATAAGGAAGGCTCAATATTTACTTATACATTCAGAAAATCAGAGTTATATTTGGATCCCATAGGTGTTCCTGAGACAAAGATAGAGGGATTTATATGAAAGTCCTAGAAAGTCTTCATGACAAGGCAATTGAATGGCACCAGCAACAATAATACAATGGCTAGAATAGAATTATATTACACTTAAGATCTAGAAGGTCATGTACAAAAATTTAGATCTATATCAAATGTACACTAGAAAGGTTCCTCTACAAATTCCCCTAGGTTTTGAGCAAAACATGAAGTACATGGAGGTAGATACGAGAACGTACGACGGATCTACATAATGATTTCATAAATTCTAAATTAAATACAAGGGTATTAATATTATGTCTAAATATAACAGATTAGATACGCAATCACATGGATCACCATGTTGAAGGAGGTAGATTACGACACACAAAGATCTCTCCCAAAAGTGTACCAAAACATCACCTGGGGTGTTTTTGCAAATAACGCAGTATAAAGTGTTAGGGTTCATGTTTTGGAAGTTTGAAATACAAAGATGAACAACATCAAAACCACTTTAGAACCCTAGGATCTAGCCCTCTGGTCTGAAAGGATCTCTATATGAGAAAAGGTTTTATGTCTTTGAAGCTACGAGTTAAGATATTAAGCTAGTTATAAACTTGGTTTCATTTGTTTAGTTTTGTTTGGTTGGTGAGAATAAGAAAGGAAGAGTTCAATATAAAGCAAGGATAGGTAAAGAAAGTTAAGCAAAGGAGGAATAACTCAAGAACATCCGAGACCATTGCCGTGATAGAGTCGAGAAGGAGTTTGCTTGCTGTTAAATGTAGAGGCTTTCGATTGGGCTAGTCATCTAAAGCATTGGATCTTAAGGATGATAAGTGGCACTTAAATGACAGAAGAAGAAGGTGAAGAAAAACCTCCAAGGTGACCTTCGGGGAATCAGATCCGAGACAAGGAACATCTTTGTTGAACAACTTTGTGATCCAAGACCTAAGGTTAACTCTTGAGACAAGGAACATTAAAAAGTTTAGAAACTAAGGTGAAAACACAGAGATCGAGAGAGAACTGCTAACTCTCAGTGGCATCGACTTAGAGGAACTTGAAAGGTTCAATTATTTGAAAACAGAGACTCTAGTGAGATAGAGGGCAAAGTTACGGGCCTCGATGTCCCAATTCATTTGATAGCTAACAAGAACATCTAAGAAACATGTTCGACTGAATTCATCGCCATTGTGATATATATTTCGCCACTGTGGTTAAATTAGTTTAAAATGGATCCTCTAGAATGTACGGTGTTGAAGAAAACATTGAAGAGTGAGAGCGAAACATAGGGTACCTAACAAGAGTAAATCCTATTTTGATTTACCGGTAAATGCCGGAGAAAAATGAAGTGTAATGAGCGAAAAGGAAAACATGAGCAAAGACAAAAAAACATCACTGCAAATTGTTTTAAATGGGATCCAAAGAAATGTGTACATCATATTAAAGAGAAACACCGATCATGTACAGCATTGCCAACAACTTGATATTAGGTGAAAACATCTTCCTCGACTTCTCTTGCAACTTTGTACGAGACCTACGTCTCAAGAGAGCAACCGTTCACGGATATCAAGTCAACAACCCTTTGACCAGGTTTCTTCACGCAGGTCTTATGGCTGAAAGAGGACGGAGGAGGTAGATGAAACCTGGTGACAAACATTAGGACGGAAGCGAGATGAGAGGGTGGGGAAGCGGGGCTACTGTTTTAATGTCTGTGCATTAAACTTCTGCACTCTTGGATGATCGGTGTTCCAACGGTACGAAAATTACTCCGGTATGTCTTTGATGCATAATCTTTCAGCGCCAATACTGGGTATAAAGTAGACAAAAAAAAAAGGTGAATAAGATTTTGAAGTCCGCCATACTTTGTAACAAATGTACGGCGACGTAGGACTACTATCGGGACGAAAATATTTTCAATGGAAACAATGTGGGCTAAAATAGTACGAGTGTTTAGCCTTTCTGGGAGAGGGGACTTATGTTGGTGTGAAACCTGCCAATGCCTTTTCTACTCGCTGGGTCCTTTGTGTGATTCATGAGATCTTCAATACGGTTCCTTGCCTTTAATTTTGAACTAAGGCTTAATATCTTCAATAATGTGCATTAGAACTCCTTAACTCTGTCTTGATACTCTTCACGCCGCTTACATTGTCTCTTGTCGATGGCCCAAGCTTTGGTGGCGGCGGAAAGGTTAACGCAGTTAAACTTTCTTTGTAATTTTAATGAAAATCGTACTCGGTGCCTTCCCGAGCTCTCCTCTATAATTTAGGGCTGCGAAAATGGTCCCTTCTTTGCTTTGTACCTTAACGGTGATTGCCGAACGAGTTGGTGTTCACCACATACCTTGCCAAAACATGAAACTGTGACTAGGAAATCCATGCATGGGAAGGGTGGACGACAATCCAATCGGAACCCGACGGAGCTCGGAAGATAAGCGACGCGATCTGATGGAGGAGCGATGGAAGGCAGAGCAACGACGACGATAGGTAGGTGCCGTGGGCCACATTGGATTAAAGAGAAAAAACGACTGTAATTTGATCGGGGAAGGACGAAAAGGGCATTAAATAGGCGGGCACCAGTTTAATCACCATTGGTTCTTGTAGTTCAACAGTGGGATGAAGTCGGCACAGACCACGATAAAGACAAAAATAACAACACAGCAGAAATCCCGATGACGATTATACGAGATAACGATGATAGATATGAATTAAGGGAATCAGCAACGGGGAATCATCATCGGAAGGTTTACAAAGAATAGGGTAGGTGCGGTAAAGATTTGTACGGTGTGGGTCTATTCGAATCAACGATGGTGCTTAAAGGCCGACAAGCTAACAACACTATGGCAGCAAATTTCTTTTACAAAGAAATGCTACGCTCCAACTCTCCAGTTGTGATATATGATTTCTGACTTGTACTTGGCTTTAGCGCACAGGTCATGTGGGGAAGTGGTTTTGGGGTGAAATTTGAAAGAGAGCTGAAAATAGTTTAAAGAAAATAGGTTTTAAGCCTTAGAGGCAGTAATTTCAAGGCCAAAAGGAAGCTCGATAGAGTAAAAGAAGTTGAAATCAAGTAGGAGGTTTTCACTTGACCGAAGGATGAAACGGATAGTTAAGAGATTTGGAGAAGTTTTGAAGCAAGGAAACTTTAAAGTGAGAGAATATCGGTAATAGGGAGAATTTGCATGAGTACAAAGGCGAATAAAGGAGACTTTACGAAGCACAATTTTCTGACATTGAGAGCTTTTTGGATGAAATGTGGTAGGGATATTTTAAAGAAATAAAATATGAGAGGCCCAAGGATGAGATATTTTTGTGGAAATGTATCTCTTGAAAGGCTCAAAAACAATTAACCACCTTGTTTGCTTATCACAAAATTTCATGGGTATTCTTGATGGCTCCACATGAGGATGGCTTCTTCTTGAAGAAGTCAAGAATTAGAAAATGATCTTTGAGAGTGAGCTAGATATAGTACTTGACATCCACTTTCTTTCGAGATCATCTACCACAATCATGAAAGGCAACGAATCCGCGAAGAATTCTCCCAAAACAACTACCTACCCTTCCTACGGTCCTGGCTTTTCTTCGGTGCATTTGGTGGCTGGACCCTTTCCGTATCAATTTTTTAAGCAGGAAAATAAACCTAATCTATTTATACCCTTGTTCACTCCATAAGACACAGTTAATTTACTTCCAGTGTCATATATTATCTACCTAATCGTGCTCTCTTGATTAAACAATCGATGGAATTTCTTCTCTCGATACTATAGCAGAAATTTAAAACGATTAGTCTAAGTTCTGACAGTCTGAATTTGTTATGGATTCAGGGCATAAGAGCAAACCCCACTCTTGAATTTGAAACTTTTATGCAAGGCTGAAACAAAATGCGGAAGCTTGAAATACCAGAGTGCAGAAGCATCCTTCTTGTCTTTATTACTCAAGTTTTGAGCTTGTTAAATCTGTACTTCTTCTTCATTCTGACTCTTGGTTTTGGGCATGTTAGCTAGTCCTTTCTTCTTCTTCAGCTCGAGTTTGATCATCTTCAGAACCCTCTTTGCATTTGATTCATGTTTTGAGCGTGTGTAGACAACCTTTCTCTGTTTTTGAAACATTTTTCTCTTTTTCTTTAGAAAAAAAACATAGCAATGGTATTTACAATGGAAATGAAACTAGAAAATGGAAATCAGCAATAGTAATGTTTGAGCATCTTGCCATTGACATGACCCAGAATGATCTTAACATCATCCTGAGCTCTTGCGGAAAAAACGCATTCGGACCAACGAGGGCACGGATGATGTATGGACCTATGGGTGTCGAACTTTTGTGCTTTCCTTTTCTTCCTCATGGGTCCCACTTCTGAACTTTGTCTCCAGTTTTGGTCGACGTTGGTTCTCTTGTCAAGTAACTTCTTTGTATTTTCTATGAAATTTGAAACTCTTGTTATAGACCTCTTCCTTGTTTGTTGAAATGAATTATTTGGTTTATCCTCCTTGTCTGTCTTCTCCTGTACGAATCTCTTAGACTAGTTTAATCATGGTACCCCAAAATGTAGTAGGCTCTTGCCTCTTATTCCATAGACAAAGTGATATGGCTTGTGCAATGGATTTCTTTGTTGTGGCTTTAACCATTTTGAGCCTTTTCTTGTTATGTGACTTTTGTTCTCTTACGACTTTTGATGATGGTCACGGAATCTTATTCGATGATTGACCAACTTCGTACCTTGTAGGTAGCAAAGTATTTGAATTCTTTAAGTGCTATAAATACCATGGAAAAAATCAACATTTTTGGATCCAAAAACGATGCTTGTTACTCGGTGATTATTTTTCTTGGTATGGTGAGAAGAGTTGGTCTTCTAAGAACCTAATGATAGTGAATCCATGGCATTCCTAGAAGGTATAGCCTCTATCCATGGTAAGTAATCGTAGGCTGACAAGGTCCACTTGTGTTGTGCGGAAAAGTAGGTGCATTCCTTATGGAAATCTAGGCCCCATTGCATAAATGGACCTTCGACAATAATGAGTTGTAGGTAGGGTAGGAGCTTTCTTTTGCCTTCAAAATGCGGCATTGTAGCGGTATCATTTATGGATGTCATTGAAAAGTGTAGACGATAATAACCGACTACGAGTATTTTGTTAGCGATGCTCGTTCAAGTAGCCTCCCTTGCTCTCACATGGAACTCTTATTTAATACTCTGCTGTCGATTTAAAGCAAACACTTAAACAGCCGACCTAATTCATATTTTCCAGTGCTATTTATTCGATATGCAATAGTTTATGGCTTTAGCTTTAGGAATACGCTTGGTCTTTGATATTCCGAGAGGGGGCATTTAGGTTGCCCCAGGCACATACGAGCCATAAAGATACGAGAGGCTACGAAACTTCTCTCAACGTTGGGATCGACCAATCCTTCTGCTCATCCAAGGCATCTACCATGTTTATGTCAAGAGCTTATAAATTTGATTCGGCAATTAGTTGAGCTAGGCCCTAACCTTTGTTCGATTTGTGGGTTTTATCTCAAGGTCAGAAAACTCTAGTTACGATGATCCATTTGCCCTCTTCCCATTTGGGTCTTGGGACAAGATATGTTTAACCACTATGTTTGTGCTGGGTCTTCTGGAGGAATCTCGTTATGCTGCCCAATTCTTGAGCCTTCCTTTGGGCATGGCCTTGTTTTTTCAGCTATATTCATATTTCAAGTGCATCTCCCAGGCTTTGTAAAAAATAAACTGTTCCTTTCCTCTAATTCTCGTGATTCTAGGCTAACGTATAGGAGGCAAATGAAAAGATTAGAAATCTTTTGAGAAATACGAGGCTGATTGGAAAGGAGCACGGGTGATGCGGTTATTGTTTCAAAAAGATTTTTCGCCTCGACATTCATTTGGCTCCTACACCTTTTCTTCAACATCATATTCTGGGGTGTTCGGCTAAGTTGAGAATAAACCTCCTTCGAAGTTGATTTTCCCGATAAAGTACAGCAACTCTTTGATGTTTATTGAAGTGCGCGATACGTAGTATTCCCCTCGACTCTCTTTGTGATTATCCTAATTCCCTTCCTAGGATATAATGTGGCCGAAGCTTTACCTTCTTTGCTTCAAACTTAGGTCTTTTCAGTTCAATGATAGGTCTTCCTTCTACATTTTTCAAAGCTCTTCTCGAGATGTTTTGGTGTTCTTCATCGATTTGGAGTGGAGGCTGTGATATCATCTAAGTGAATGATGATGAAGTGCCTATCTCTTCGAAAATTTTATGTCCATTGCTTGTCCAGAAGTTGCACCGGTGTTCATCAATCCAAAGTGCATATTTACGTACATAAAGTGCCCATAGGTGAGTAGCGATTTTGAGTTGATCTTCTAGGAAGTACTAAAACTTGGTTATAACCTGAAAAACCATCTAACGAAGAATCCGCCTTGAGCAACTACCTACTGTGGGAATGTGTTCCATCCTTGGTAACAAGTAGTTTTCCTTAAGTAGAGACCTATTAAGGTTCTAAAATCTATGCACGAATCTGATGTTGTCACATTTTCTTTCTCACGGCTACGAGGTTTGGGAGCTGACCAGAGAGAACATCACGAAACTATTGTTCCTACCTCGTCCCATCTTCTTTGTTCCTTTTCTACGCAGAAGGTATTTTTGGGTTATTCTTGCCAAAGTTTATGTAAGAAAGTCTCTTGGTTCTCTTTCAAGAGTATTTTTGTGTTTTATGATGTTTGTGTCATGAGCCTTTAAATTCCTGTTAGCTGCGGCCGAACATGTTAGATTCCTTGAATAAATCAATATATTTCTTTTTCATGTCTGTAGGCTTGAGAACTTAGCCAATTTGATCATCTTGAAACATCTTGATGTCTATGTTGCATTCCTCGACGCCCGAAATGCGGGTGTTTTGTAATTAGGCCTTTTCGCTACATCATGTTGAAGTCAAAAAGGGTCTCTAAGGTGGGTCCCCTAGGCCATATTCTTATCCTTGACTGCACATTTTGCATACTTCCTCTTTATCTGCGTTCTCATATTCTTGATCGGATTTCCAAGTTTTCGGTTAAAGTGTTTATTTCTATGTTACGGGTGTTTTCTTCCTGCGTACGGGTTCTTCCTTAGCGCTGTCTTGGTTCGGATACGATTACGGGTCAAACTCGTTCTGCACCAGCAAGAAATCTTCTGTCAACATCACCCTCAAAGACATGCCAATATTTTTTCGACTATCGGTACTTTGGCTTTCGAACTTTCGAATGATGATTTTTAGGGTAGAAACATGATATGAGCCCAGCTATGCTGGTCATCCATTTGCAATCACATTAAAACTCCTAGGGACAAAGTCGTTCATATTTACGAAAATCTTCAATAAATCCATAGCATCATTCCTGTACTCTCGACTAATTGTTTCACTGCGTGTTCACCATTCACCTATTTCTGGTCAACTTGATCTCCCGCTTGCGATTTATCTCGGGCTCTATTTTTTTCAACATGTTCAAGCCTAGGACAAGCCTCATATTCTGCGATATTATTTGTACATTTGAGCTCGAGTTGGGCATGACACTTTCTGCCTTAGTCACTCTGCGTATTGTAACACCCACACTCTTGCTCCTGGGTCCTGTGATGTGACCATAAAATTCATTTCATAAAAATTCGTTCTCGGTTTTAACATCATTTTCTTCACTGACGTTGGCTTCTTTTCTGTATTGCTGCGGTGTACGGTCTACATCGTGGTGTGGGGAGTTTTCTCTCCTTAAAGTGTATATGGAATTAGGTGAGGTAAACTAGTTGGTTGATTACATTCTATTTCTTATTCCTCTTGAGTTTCTGTTCGATGCACTCTCCAAGATTTTCTTCTCTATTTTCCCTCTAAGTTAATTAGCCATTATATTTAAAATATAAGTTTTTATGTTTCATTTACGATCTATTTTGGTCTCGCCCCTCTAAAGTTGTTATTGCAAGGATAAAGGAATATCGTCATGTGCCACGGTACGAAGGAGAAATTTTCAGGCTTTTAAGACTGCTTACCGGGGAATTTCATTTGTCCCTCTCTATAAAGTCTTCTGATTGATAAAAGCAAGGATTGTGGCATGTACCCCATCCATACGCATTATGCTGTGCACGGCTTGGCTCCCCATGATCTCGTGTGTGCCATGTGGGTAGCACATCTATGCTACAACATCACAACAACCACCTGTAATATTTGTTATGAAAAAGGTGGCTAACAGCATAAAGACTTCAAGGAAAAAATTTTATTACTAAAAAGTGTTGGCTCTTGAAGACTCTTGAAGGCCTCATGCCTTTCCTCTGTCCAAAACTTCACTGCTGTTTCCCTTCAGAACTTAGAAATCCTGCTGATTTCCAAGCCAGATTACTGCTGCAAAAGCCTTTTTCCTTCCTCCCACTTCAAAACTAACCTTCATTTTCCTCCCTATTTCTCCATAAAATTCCTCTATTTTTCATGAGTTCCCTTCTTCCATTCATGAAAATCCATTTTTACAAGGTTTAAAACCCACTTTTAAGCCTTATCGGAACCCTCAATTTCCCTTGAAAACCATTGGAAAACCATAAAAACCCACATTTTGTACATGTATGGGTCTTAGCCCCTTCCCGCATAAATCCCAAGTCGTATGACCCTTCATATGACCCTCAGCCCCGCAGTCGAGTGCCAAACCTTTAAATATTTCTCCGTCGAAGTATTAAAACCTTTGATTATTTTAATTCTTTGGTTTTTAATTAAATTATAAACTTTTTCGTCGGTTCGATTTTTAGTTTAAACCCCACCATTGATCTGATCTACAGATCGGACGGTGTGGAGTACGTCTCCCTGGTGGTTCCCGCCATCCACTAGCCGATTGTC